>PVJL010003512.1:125479-155755 GCA_004026885.1 Lyroderma lyra
GGGGGGGGGGGGGAGGGGGGCTGGGGAGGCTGATGGATCACATTGCCTGAGGAGGTCTAGACTGGGCCGACAGGACAGACCTATTGGCAGTTGTGGATGGCCAACACCCCTAGGGGTGGGGCCTGAGGCTGCAGCTGAGGGATTATGAGGTCAGAAGTGGTATGTGTGACAGAGGTGCAGTAAGGGTAAGGAGAGAAGATCCCCGGTGAGGTCTGTAAAGGATTTGCTGGGAATGGGGACACCTTGGGAAATCTAATTCTAAACTGGATCCCAGAAGGAGTGCAGGACACCTAGAGAAAAGTAAGTTTCTGAAACAGTAAGTACGCTTTTCTAGTTGATTTGCAGTACTGCTACTTCCACCGCAGGGGTCCCCTACTCCTTTTCCTGCCCTCACCACCATGCCCCCCACTGTGACTGCATCCCATGCTCCTCTGGCTCCCCGCCGCGACAACAGACATTTTCATGATTATCAACAGAAACTTTATTTCTCATTGCCTTGGGAACAATCAATCGAAGGTAGGTAGGAAGGGGGGGAGGGAAGGAGGGGGAGAGAAATATGTACAGGGCAAAGGGGCAATTCTCTCAAGAGGAGATACTGAGTGAGGGGGCAGTTATAGGGGGCATGGAGTTCAAAATCTGCCATGGGGCGGTGAGGTAAGCATTGGACCCAGGTTAGTGGGATGAGGGGCAATTAGTACAATTTAGGGTTTAGGGCTACAAGAGTCTGGGGTTCCATCAGGGTATCAGGGCTCAGGTTTCGGGTTTCAGGGTGTAACATGGGGGAGCCCAGTAGGGGCTATGCTGGTTGCAGGGGGAGCCTGCAGGCCCCTCCCCTAGAGCCACTCCTTTAGGGGGAATCTCACTGACGTGGCAGAGCCGTTCGCTGTAGTCTGGCTGCAGGCTCTCCGCCAAGCCCTTAGACACACCACTCCAGGCCTAAAGGCAGATATCTCCAGGTCAGGGGTCAATTAGGGGCAGGAAGTAAAAGACCCAAGCTCGGCGCCCAGGGAACTCTCATGACAATGTCTGCACCACTGCGAGTACAGGAGGGACACACAGACTCCTGGGCCCCCAATACTCCTGTTTCCATCTGCCTCACCCAATCTACAATCACTTCTTCTGTGTGTGTCTCTCTCTCCATCTAGCCCAACCCCCATTGGTCGGCCACATCCTGAGGGTTAGGGCAGGCCCCCCTCCCCTCCCCTCCGCCCCATACTCTGTCTTGCTGACACGCAGTCAGCAGTTGACACACTGCAGTCTGCCCATGACCACGTTCTCACCGAAAAGTTCCCGTGGTATTCAGTAACCAGATCCTCTAGGTTCTTGAGGGTAGGAATTCGGGGCATTGTCCTGGATGGGATGAGCAAGAGGGAGCAGGAGCACAGGGGTGACACTCTTATCACCCTTCTCCCAGTTCTTCCATACTGAATGAAGAGATTCCGTGTTCTTTGGGCTTGCAGCTTCCTTCCATCACCGCGCCCTTCCATGACTGTCCTGCCCTCGGCTTCTGGAGACCCTGTAGTAACCCCCCTCCACTATTCCTAGCCACATCCCCCTCTTTTTCCTGGGATTTCCAAAGTCTCACCGTTCCAGCCAGCAGTACACACAGATGAGGCTAATGATAAGTCCCATGGAGCCTAGGGGGATGAGCATGGCCTCCAGTGCAAACAACAACGGGCTCTCTATGGAGAAGGGGAAAGGGCGCAACACTTGTCACACCCCTGTGATGTGCCAACACTGGTGCAGCCCCAACTGGGTGCCAGGCACTGTGCTAAACACTTTCCTTCCTTGTACTTCATTGTCACAGCTCTTGAGAGGGGGTACTAAGTAGTATCTCCATTGTATAGATGAGGAAACACAATGGAAGAAGTTAGTGATGTGATCAAGATCAAAGAGGCAGCAAATGGCAGAGGCAGATCTAAACCCGAGATTTGGCTGCTTCCAAAGCCATCTGCCCCGTGCAGGCTTCCAGAGAATGCTGTAGGGGGAGCTTATACATTCTGTCTCTCCTCAGAGCATTCCTTGGCCTCCTTCTCAATCCATCCCCCTACTCCAACAACACAGCGACCCCACCCCTACAGGGAAAAACCCTACTCCCTGGGACTTGGGGTTCAACAGTGAAGGAGATGGGCCACCAAGTTGGGGAGGCAGAGCAAAAGACAGTGGTGCTAGAAGGATTGGGGTGCTGGGTTCGTGGGTCGGGGTGAGGCATGAGGCCCACTTTACCCTTTGAAGTATGGCTGCCCCAGTAGATCGGGTGGCTCCATTCACTCCAGTGCTGAGCACTTCCACAGAGTGGGTTATAGCGGCTCCGAACACGGAACGTGTAGAGTTTCTGTCCATCCACACTGGGCAGGGAGAGGATCCGTCTCTGATCCACTAATTGTTCCTTGGGGAAAGAGAGGATGAGGGGGAAATGGGTGTCTATAAAAGGAGGGAAGATTAAAAGCGCTGCGCCCCCTGACCCCCCTGCATCTTCTGCTTCTTCCCAGGCCCTCCCTCCTCTCTTGACTACTCGAGCTACACTGCTTCCTTCACTGACTAGAATCTAATGCTTCCCTCCAGATCCCCATGAAGGCTTCCTTTTATTTACGTGTCTGTCTGGCGTAGAGAAACCTTAATGAAAACTCACTGGTGGTGACAGGGCAAGGAGTTGGAAGAGGGTGGAGAGTGGGCAGAGAATCCAGAAGGCAGAGAACAGAAGCTTGGGATCAGGCCCTTTGGTTTGGCTGTTTGAATCCTTTACCTCCCCCACTTTCTTGGGCTCTGTGGCTACGTTCATGTCCCCAGTCACTCACAGTCCAGCTGCGGTCCCGGTCACTCCGGTACTGTACTAGGTGCTCCAAACAGTGGCTCAAGGGCGTGCTGCTCCAGCTCAGCTCAAGCTGGGATCCACTCAGGTAACGAAGTGTTAGGTTCTCCGGAGGCGAGGGGATCACTGGAGATATGTGTGCGTGTGTGGTCATTCCCCTGGCCTAGACAAGTCAGGATCCTGAAGGCAGTGCTCCTGATCCTCCTCCCTGCCCCATCCCAATCCCTCACTCCTCCTTTCTGCCCTTGTGGTGAAAGAACACCAGTGCCCCCACAACATCCCCGGGCTCTTGAGCCCCTTTCCAAATTTACCCAGATCCTGCAGTTTTAGCATCGTATTAGCCAGCCTCCTAGGTGCCCGTGGGTCCTGCAGCTGGACAACAAATGTTACGTAGAGATGGATGTTACTTTTGCCCACCCAACAGCCAGAAGTGATCTCTGAAGAGAATAGATAGTGGTCACACTCCTGGACTTTGTCATAGTTAGATTCCTTGTACCTAGAAAAGGGTTGGAGAGAAGAGGAACGGTGGGGTAAACTTGGATACTACAGACATCCACAGCCCAGCCTCATCTCCTCTGAACTGACGACTTATGACTTACCCCATGAGCAAACAGTGGGGAGCCCGGGATGCTGGCTACCCTCTTCCTGGGTCCCCATGCAGTCTCTCATATCCAGCCCACCTCCTCTTCCTCCCCTGTGCTCGCCCCCTCCCCTTCTCATACCAATAGCGCAGAGTCAGGTTGGTCGGCTGGGGCTCAGAGCTGCTATTCCAAGTGCAAGTCATGTACTCGAGATCGAACACAGTACACTGAACCTTTGGGAGGGGCAGGCTGGCAACACTGGGGGCCCTAGGGGGTGTAGAGGCCAGGAAGAAACCTAGGTTGTTGAGAAAATGAAGGGAGGGAGGGGAAGAGAAGAAATGATGGTCAGAAGAAGAACTGCGTGAGGCAGGGAGCTCTTCCCCTGCCTCCCCACAGTACCGTTAACTTCTGCCCACATCCTTATCTTGTCCAGTGGCAGCTTCCAGATTTCTGAGCGGCCCCTTCCCATAGCCTCCGTTCTCACCAACCGGTCCAGTCCCAGGCTTCCCATCAGCTGTGATGTCTTCACTCCCCCTGGTCGTGAGGACCATTGGGGTTATCCCCACCCCCAGGAGAGGCAGCTGCAGGAATAAGAAGGATCTGAGCAGCAATGGTGGCTTCAACATGGCGCTCGCTCTTCGTTCCCTGGGTGTACTGTGTCAGGAACCTGGGCCCCTCACCCACTACTCCTCCCCACCCACACATTTCCTTCTGTCATAGCTTCCGGTGGAAAGAACCTTAGAAACCAGGGCTTCACAGAGGGTGTGGCAAACGTGTGCTAGGACACGGGCTAAACCTTCTGGGAGATTAGGTGTTAATCTAATCTGCAGGTAGAACACCACTCCTCTGCAAAGTGGTGTTAAGTAGGCTCGGTCCACAATATTGTCACAGACTCCAGAATGTCTAAGGTTACTGAGATCTGGGAAGGAACTGATCACAGCCGCCGCCACCACCACCATTCCCAACCACCCTCTCATCAAAATTATTTTATCCTTGATAGTGGAGGGTCTGAATAACTCTTCCCCATTCTATGCTATGTTCTTTCCTTGGCTCAGTCACCCTGAAACCTCTTTCAAAGCTCTACTATCTTGGCTAGATGGAAAATATAGTCTTGACTCCTGTGGGCACATACTTGTATATAGCTGTCTTTCTCTGACCTAATCCAAACCAGAATATCCACTCTTAGTTCCTGCCTGGGGCTGGGTCCCTGTTGAGGCTGGTGAGGAGGTCTGACTTAGAAGTAGATTCTAGAAATGGAGGAACAACAATACTAGCTTCAAATTCTTCATCTTCCCCAAGATCTGCTCCCCTTACTAGGCTCTGTCTCAGTGCACGGTGTCATCACCCTCTCAGTCACCCAGACTTGAAACCTCAAAGTCATCTCCAATTCCTCCCTGTCTCTCACCCTGAGAATCCCATCAGCTCTACTTCTGTGGTGTTTCTCCCAGCAGTGCCCTCCTTTCCGTCACCACAGCCACTGTGCTAAAACAGCCTTTCAGTCCCTTTCGTGCTCATTCTTACTAGAACCTACTAACTGGCCTCCCTTTCTAAAGGCCCCCTTCTCCATCCTGTTGCCAGGTTTACCTTCCCCGAAACACAGAGTTGATTGGAGAGACTATTTACAAAAATTGTTTATTCAGCAAACATTTATTGAGCCTTTACTATGTGCCAGGCACTGTACTCACGCTCCTCATTAACCCACCCTAATTTTCTGTGGCTTCAAATTCCTCCGGGTTAGCTCAAATACTAATGCCTCCAAAGAGAATGTTTGCTCTCCTAAATCAGAATGAATTTGTCTCCCTATTGTGATTCAATGGCATTTTGTTATTGTTATTGTTATTATTTGTCATTCGTTACTTTTGTTATTTTTATTTAAGGCCGTGACTTTTATTATAACACTGTGTCGTTTCTCTAAAAGGCAATCCCATCCTCGAAAGAATATTGACTCAAGAGTCAAGGAAAAATCCTAGTCTCAGCTCTGTTACTCAGTAGCTGTATAATAACGGGTGAGTGAACTTCCAGTCTTTGAAAATCAGCCTACTCATCCCCAAAATGAAGACAATAGTCCCTAACTCATGAGGCTGTGTGTGCATTAAAATAGATAATGTCCGAAAAGCATGTGACACTTAGTAGCTGCGTCCTCAAGGGTTCTTAGCCTGGAATTTACGGACAGCTCCAGGAGCTCCAGGGGTCTAAGGGTCTCCCTGGAAAGTATGTAGCAAGTATGTGTCTCTGGGTGCATCTTTCTGGGAAAAGGGCCACAGCCTCGTTCAGTAGCTCACGGGTGGTGAATCAGAAAGTGTTGAGAATCAGTGCTGGGCTTTTACTGACGCCACTGAGGGATGAGACCCGGCCTTTCGGGGCTTTCATGGGTGCTTTCTTGTGCACGCATAGGTTCGAATCTTCACAACGGTTCTTTGAAGGCGGTACGCCCATTTTTCCGATGAAGAAACGAGGACACGGAGAGCAGTTTGGACGAGTTCCTAACCAATGCCAAACCTACCGAGCACCGATTCCGGGCCAAAGAGCGAGCCGGGCGCCGGGAGGCCAGCGCGAGTCAGAGCCCGGCCGCACGGCTGGCCCCCGCCTCGCAGGTTCGCACCCTCGCTCGGCGCGCGGGTACGGGACTTTGCAGAGCTGCCGGCCGCGTGAAATTGTTCTCCGGCTGCCGGGGCCAGACGCTCCCGGGCGCGGAGCCCCGCCCCACACCGGGCCGGCCCCGCCCCGCCGCGGTCCGTCTCGTCTGACAGTTCCCAGCGTCCCTCGGTCCCCCTCGGTAATTTCCGGCCATGATCGGGACTTTCTAACGTCCCCCCTGTTGTCTCTCGGCCGCCGTCCTCGCCACCGCCACCCCCCCTTGCGGCGCCCTCTCCCCCTCCCCCCAGCCGGCCGGGCTGGTGCCTCCGGCGCTACGGGCTGGGCAAGATGGCGGCCTTCGGGATCTTGAGCTACGAACACCGGCCCCTGAAGCGGCCGCGGCTGGGGCCTCCCGATGTGTACCCCCAAGATCCCAAACAGAAGGAGGTGCGTTCACAAACCGGGGCTGTGGCGGGGCCAGGGGCCAGCGATCCGCACAGGAGGAGGCGCCGATGGTCGGCGGGGGTGGTCTGGTGAGAGCGAAAGTCCCGACAGGGACAAGAGTAAAGTGGGTGCAGGAGAGTGGGGACCAGGAAGGCAGGGGGGCGGTTCCTGGGCGTGAAGAGGGGACGATGGCGGGGTTCGCTGGAGGCTCCCCCTACACACACACACACCCCTCAGAAAGTTGTCTGAGGCAGCTTGGGGAGCCGCGAGGGAAGAGGGATGGGGAGCGAGCTGTGGGGTGACGGGGAATCGGAGTGACTGGCGGGGCGAGGGTGGGGTCCGAAGGAACCTCGGGGCCTAGTTCTAAATAACAACCTGTGCTACTCACCATCTCCTCCCTCAGTCCCCTCCCTTCTCCTGCCCTCCTCTTCCACCATCATCCCCCAAGGAAGAAAAACCGCTAAAATGTCCTTTTCATGCCTCAGGATGAACTGACAGCCTTGAATGTAAAACAAGGTTTCAATAACCAGCCTGCTGTCTCGGGGGATGAACATGGCAGTGCCAAGAACGTCAACTTCAATCCTGCCAAGGTGAGAAAACCGTGCCAGGCTGAAGGAAAAGGCTAGAAAACTCGGAGAAGGAGCGAAGGCCCCGGGTTGGGAAGACCTAAAGGGCAGACCTAAGTGGCTGAGTTCTCCTTCATAACCTCCTGCTACCACATTGGCATCAGCCCATCAACGGCACGACCACCTCTCTGCCCTTCCTTCCCTCAGATCAGTTCCAACTTCAGCAGCATTATTGCAGAGAAATTACGTTGTAACACCCTCCCTGACACTGGTCGCAGGAAGCCCCAAGTGAACCAGAAGGACAACTTCTGGCTGGTGACTGCACGATCGCACAGTGCCATTAATACCTGGTTCACTGACCTGGCTGGCACTAAGCCACTCACACAACTAGCCAAGAAGGTGAGATACTGTTTCCTGTTCTTCAGGCCAAGGCGGGGAGCATGGGTACCGAGTGCCCTCTTATTCTCAGATGGGTGCCAGCTTATGGAGGTAATAGAGGTCTTACTATTTGTGATGGTCATCCAGGTCCCCATTTTCAGTAAGAAGGAAGAAGTGTTTGGGTACTTAGCCAAATACACAGTGCCTGTGATGCGGGCCGCCTGGCTCATTAAGATGACCTGTGCCTACTATGCAGCCATCTCTGAGACCAAGGTTAAGAAGAGACATGTTGACCCCTTCGTGGGTGAGTAACTCCTGCTACCAGGGATCCCTCCACTGATTGTTTCAAGTAGTGACAGTCCCTTGGATTTATTTCCTTTCTTCATCTGTATTCCTTGCTTCTGCTTGTATGTTGCATTCTCTCAATTAGTAAGCACCGAGTTTCTTGAGTATTTACTGTGTGGGTGTACTGGACAATGAAGATGACCGGTACCTAATCTGTGCCCTCAGGATGCATATAATCTAGTATGGATGCCCAGGCATGTGTATGAACCACATCATGAAATACAAAAAGTAGCAAGTGTCAAAACAGGAGACAGAAGCTTCTTTAAGACTTCAGCGAACAGAAACATGACTTTCTTTTCGGGACACTTCAGATGGCTTTAGGAAGTTGACATTTAGAGGATGAATAGGATTTACAAGTACAGTAGTCCCCCACCTTATCCACCTGGGATACGCTCCAAGACGCTCCCACTGGATGCCTGAAACCACAGGTAGTACCAAACCCTGTATGAGGGCTGTCCAGAAAGTGTCCAGTCGTTGTAATATGCAAAGTAGACGTATTTATGGCAGAATTGTTTTCTGGACAGCCCTCATATATATTATGTTTTTATTCCTATACATACGAGCTGAGACAATTTCATGAACTCCTCCTAGAAAAAGTGCTACGTACCTCATTGCTGAGTATCACTAGGGTCACCTTGGAAGTACTCCCCTTGGGAAGCTGTGCACCGACGCCAGCGCCTAGTCCATCCTTCAAAGCAGTTTTGCAACTCTTTTTCTGGAATGGCCATCAGAGCTGTCATCGTACCCAAAATCTGACAGTTAAGTTTGCGAACTCGCCACTGTGCGCTTATGTTGGCAGCCCTGTACACACAACTCGGAAGGTGTCATCACCTTGGCAACATTATGACAGCTCTGATGGCCGTTCCAGAAAAAGAGTTCCAAATTGCTCTGAAGGGTGGACTGTGCACTGCGTCGGTGCAGCTTCCCAAGGGGAGTCCTTCGAAGGTGACCGAAGTGATATTCAGCAGTGACGTATGAAACACTTTTTCTAGGAGGAGTTTATGAAATTAATTGTCCAACCTCACACGTACCTGTGATAAAGTTTAATTTATAAATTAGGCACACTAAGAGATGAATAACAGTAACTAATAATAAAATAGAACAATTATGACAATATACTGTCATAAAACTTTTGTGAATGTGGTCTCTCCTTCAAAATACTGTACTGTACTCGTCCTTCTTGTATGTGAGATGATACCATGTCTGTCTATGTAAGGAGATGAAATGAGGTGAATGACGTAGGCATCGTGACAGCATTAGGCTGCTGTCGACCCTCTGGTGATACCTCAGAGAGAGGACCAACTGCTTTGGGTGAGCTTGGATCCTAGAGCTGTGACAGTGTGGATGATTGGATGTCAGGATGATTGGTGGTGATGGTTGGGGAAATTTAAAAATTTTGGACCACAATTGACAGCAGGTAACCAAAACCGCAGAAAGCAAAACCGTGGATAAAGGGGGACCATTGTATGATGATTGGGGGTGGGATGGGGGACAGAAGGTGCTCAAAGCAGAGGGACAGTATAAAATAGCCCTTTTCCCATCTTTCCCTTAGAATGGACTCAGATCATCACCAAGTATTTATGGGAGCAACTGCAAAAGATGGCTGAGTACTACCGACCCGGGTCTGTGGGCAGTGGGGGCTGTGGTTCCACTATAGGGCCCTTGCCCCACGATGTAGAGGTGGCAATCCGGCAGTGGGACTACAATGAGAAGCTGGCCATGTTCATGTTTCAGGTAGGACATAGGGCCTGTCACACGGGGCATTGGATTGAGCCTAAGCTCACACTCTGCTGGTAGAGAATGGGGTGTGCCTGCCACCTTGCCCTGGTTGTAGTTCTCTTTATCCCATTGTTGACTTTATCTGCCTCGTCCTAAGAGTCCCTGGGCCAAACCAATCCTCTTCCCACCCCTGTACCCACAGGACGGGATGCTGGACAGGCACGAGTTCCTGACCTGGGTGCTTGAGTGTTTTGAAAAAATCCGCCCCGGAGAGGATGAGTTGCTTAAACTGCTGCTGCCCCTGCTGCTTCGAGTAAGGCCTAGGATCTGGAGGGGTCGAGGGGAGGGTTGAGGAGGGATAAGATGTGAGAGCAGAGTTTCTGGGAGAGAACTGGAGGCTTTGCTCCTTTGTCTTCACAGTACTCCGGAGAGTTCGTTCAGTCTGCATACCTCTCCCGCCGCCTTGCCTACTTCTGTACCCGGAGACTGGCATTGCAACTGGATGGCATGAGCAGTCACTCATCTCATATCATGTCTGCTCAGTCGACAAGCACACTGCCCACCACCCCTGCTCCTCAGCCCCCAACTAGCAGCACACCCTCCACACCCTTTAGTGACCTGCTCATGTGCCCTCAGCACCGGCCCCTGGTGTTTGGCCTCAGCTGTATCCTTCAGGTAGGGACTGGGTGTGCCCAAGGGCATATTGAGAAGTGTCCTGACAGGAGTTGGGCACCTGTCCTGGAGAATGGGGATGATTCTGAATTGGAGGAAAGAGTTAGCACCAAGTACATCCTTGGGGATCATTCATGGGGGGTTAGCTCCTTTTCAGTTCGTTCGTTCTCTTTCAAGGCTCAAGAGTAGGCCCAAAGGCTTTTAGGAGGGTGAGAGAGAGGGCGTGGGGCTCAGAGATGCAGTGACGCCACCTCAGGGACTCAGAATAAGTTTGGATCGGAACTCTAAGCATCGGGTCTAATCATGGATGGAATTCTAGAGAAGTAGTTCTGATAACTGAGTTTAACTTACTGTTTCCTCTCTGGAAGACCATCCTCCTGTGCTGTCCTAGTGCCCTGGTTTGGCACTACTCGCTGACTGACAGCCGAATTAAGACTGGCTCACCACTGGACCACCTGCCTATTGCCCCCTCCAACCTGCCCATGCCAGAGGGCAACAGTGCCTTCACTCAGCAGGTAAGTCAGGCCAATCGCCAGGTACCCCCCAGATTGGGAGGTGAGGCTCAATTATGCTTTCAGAAATCGTGACTTGAAGCCTGGCACTGTTTTCTTCAGCCTGGGGCCCCGGCCTTTTGCCTGCCTCGGTGCGTGGACATCCTTAGAGCCTTCCTTTTTGATCTCCCAGGTCCGTGCAAAGCTGCGAGAGATTGAGCAGCAGATCAAGGAGCGAGGTCAGGCAGTGGAGGTTCGCTGGTCTTTTGATAAGTGCCAGGAAGCTACTGCAGGTGGGTACCAGACGACGGATAGTAAGAAGGATGTCTGAGGGAAGGGCGGGGTGGTGAGGACACACAGGCCCGAGGGTCAGACTGCAGTGGGCCTCTACTTAAGTCCCCTTTGCCACTCGTGCGCCTTAGGCTTCACCATTGGACGGGTGCTCCACACTTTGGAAGTGCTGGACAGCCATAGCTTTGAGCGCTCTGACTTCAGCAACTCTCTTGACTCCCTTTGCAACCGAATCTTTGGATTGGGGCCTAGCAAGGATGGGCATGAGGTAAGCAAGAAGGGGAACTGAGGGAGCCCAGACATTGTGAGAATGATAGTATGTATGGGGCGGGGCATGGAAACCACGGGATGTCTGAAGACATGATTTTCCTGGGCCTAGGATGTTTGAAGAGGGGACCCAGTCTTTATGAAATTGGACCTCGGTTCTTTGTCTCCAACCCTACCTTACTCACCCCTGTCTCCCTCTGGTCTCCAGATCTCGTCAGATGACGATGCTGTGGTGTCACTACTGTGTGAATGGGCTGTCAGCTGCAAGCGTTCTGGTCGGCACCGTGCTATGGTGGTGGCCAAGCTGCTGGAGAAGAGACAGGCAGAGATCGAGGCTGAGGTTAGGGGGCAGAGATCAAAGAACGTGGTTGGCCAGTGGGATAGTGGCAGCTGGGCTTGGAGGCCGATTGGCCTGGTACTGGGACCAAAGTTGAAACTTTAAGAATAAAGACGTCGTAGAGAGCCGACAGGGAAAGTTGAGGACAAGAGGCAAAAAAGTAGAGAGTCGACTGATGCCGGAGCTAGAGTCACAATCAAGGTTTCAGTTGGGAGGTGATAAAGAGCACGGAGGTCAAAGGGGGAATCCAAGTGAAAAGCTTGGGATGGAGGCAAAACAGCTAGTAGTTCCTGCTGAACCACGGAGGAAGGAGTGAAGAAACAGGTGAAAACCAGTCCTATAGTTTGTCCTGTCATCCCACAGCGTTGCGGAGAATCAGAAGCTGCTGATGAGAAAGGCTCCATCGCATCTGGCTCCCTTTCTGCTCCTAGTGCTCCCATCTTCCAGGATGTCCTCCTGCAGTTTCTGGATACACAGGCTCCCATGCTGAGTATGGACCCCTGCCACCCCCTGCTCACCTCGGCCTAGACTCAGTTACCCGTCACTGTCATCAGCATAATTAAGGGCCTTCTGGTATATATATTTGTCTCAGGCTCTCTGCAGAATGACTTTTGTTGATAATGCTAGTCTTTGGTCCTCTTCTAGTTTAACAGAGTAAATAACTAAAGAGAAGAATAAAAAACCAGAACATGCCATCGAAGCACTGTCACGTATTTAGCAGCAAAGATGCTGGCTTCCTTTATGAGATGGCACGTGGGGCGGGAGGTGGGGCATCCAGTCACACTTCATCCCAGCACTTTTCGGCTTTGGTTTCTCGCTTTGTTTTTGGTGGTTCCTCTTCCTGCCTGCCTTGGGAACTCTGGGAAGAGCATGCCTTAGGTGTGTCCCCTTCTCTTCCTGCCCTTCTCTTTTGTGCTTTCCTAACTCCGCTTTTCTCCTTCCCTCCCCCTCCAGCGGACCCCCGAAGTGAGAGTGAGCGGGTGGAGTTCTTTAACTTGGTACTGCTGTTCTGTGAGCTCATCCGGCATGATGTTTTCTCCCACAACATGTACACTTGCACCCTCATCTCCCGAGGGGACCTTGCCTTTGGCGCCCCCGGTCCTCGGCCTCCCTCCCCCTTTGACGACCCTGCTGATGACCCGGAGCGCAAGGAGGCTGAGGGCAGCAGCAGTAGCAAGCTGGAGGTGAGTGAGCCTTCTCTGGCTGTCCCACCCGCCAGACTCCTCTAATAATGAGGGATTTATCTGCTTAGCGCTTTGCGGGTGACTGTCGCGACACTGTCGTGTGTCATTCTTTTCCATTTGATCCTCACAGCCGCCCTGCGAGGTACGCTTATCCCCTTTTCAAAGCTGAAAGAGACTCGGGCCCGCGGGGGTTAAGTGACTGGTCAAGGCTCGGACCCCGGTCCCGTGCTTTGCCCAGTATGGTCTCCTCTCTCCATCTCCCCTGTCCACTTTTCTAGATGGTGGGGAGCAGCTCCCTGGGGTAAAGCAACTCCGCTTGTGTTCTGTGCCCTCAGGATCCAGGGCTGTCGGAGTCTATGGACATCGACCCGAGTTCCAGTGTACTCTTTGAGGACATGGAAAAGCCTGACTTCTCAGTAAGTTGGAGCCTGGTGTGGAAGAGCCCAGCTCCGGAGTCCCCCCACGATTTTCTCTGTGCGCCCTCATTCTGTCGGCTTCCTCTGAATGTTCCCCCCTCTCACCCCCCTTAGCTGTTCTCCCCGACTATGCCCTGTGAGGGGAAGGGCAGTCCATCCCCCGAGAAAGCAGATGTTGAGAAGGAGGTGAAGCCGCCCCCCAAGGAGAAGCTCGAAGGGGCTCTCGGGGTTCTTTACGACCAGCCGCGCCACGTGCAGTATGCCACACACTTTCCCATCCCCCAGGTACTCCTCCCTGACACTGGGTGACTGTCTGTTTCGAGGCCATAATTCTGGGCCCCGTGCAGAGGGGTCGGAGCTATTTCAGAGGGACTGGTGTGTGGGCAGGGCTGGAGCGCTGGGTTGCTGAGGGGCATGGCGCATGCTTTTAAGAGGAGGAAAGAGGCCCTGCCTGGTCTGACGCTGCTGCTGGGATGCAGGAGGAGTCGTGCAGCCATGAGTGCAACCAGCGGTTGGTCGTACTGTTTGGGGTGGGAAAGCAGCGAGATGATGCCCGTCATGCCATCAAGAAAATTACCAAGGATATCCTGAAGGTTCTGAACCGCAAGGGGACCGCGGAAACTGGTGGGTTTGAGGCTCCTTAAGCAGATCTCCCCCCAAAGAGCACCCTAGTCAGTCTTCCCGTCCCCAGCACAGGGCACTCCCAGTCATGTCCCAATGTCCTGTCTCTTGGGGTCCCCTGAGAGCTCTAGTCCTTTTGAAACTTCCCCCCTCGTTCCCCCCCTCTGCAGACCAGCTTGCTCCTATTGTGCCTCTGAATCCTGGAGACCTGACATTCTTAGGTACCTAACAGTAAGCCCCGTACTCCCGCCCTTCCCCTCCCTGCCCTCCCTCACCCTAGCACCTCCCTGTACATCCTCCTCTAAGGTCCACATAGTCTGTGATCCTCAAAACCTTGGCTTCACTGTCCCCTTCATCCCTCGCCCACCCCTTCCTTGGCCCTCCCTTCCCATCTCCCCTCTTCCTTCCCTCCCTGCCTCCCTTCCCCCTTCCTTCCCCCACCCCCGCCCCGCCAGAGCCTTCTGTGCATACACCGCCCTCCCCGCCCCCAGTCAACCAGTCCCCTTCCAGCTGTCTGACTGGTCACTTTCCACTGTCCCCTCAGGTGGGGAGGATGGGCAGAAGCGGCGGCGCAACCGGCCTGAAGCCTTCCCCACTGCTGAAGATATCTTTGCTAAGTTCCAGCACCTCTCACATTATGACCAACACCAGGTCACGGCTCAGGTGTGGGCCTAAGTGCAGCTCCTCCCCACGTCCTGGCTTCCTGCCCTGTTGTCCTTTCTTCATGTTTTCTCCCTCCTGGGCAGCTTAAGCCTCCTGGTCTCATCCCCTTCCACCACCATCCCTTCCCACTTCCTCCCACTGCTCTCCACTCCCGTCTCACTTCCGCTG
Source organism: Lyroderma lyra (assembly GCA_004026885.1). Lineage (NCBI taxonomy): Eukaryota > Metazoa > Chordata > Mammalia > Chiroptera > Megadermatidae > Lyroderma > Lyroderma lyra. The sequence continues at coordinate 140,012 of PVJL010003512.1, forward strand.
CCCTTATCAGGTCTCCCGGAATGTTCTGGAGCAGATTACGAGCTTCGCCCTTGGCATGTCATATCACTTGCCTCTGGTGCAGCATGTACAGTTCATCTTCGACCTCATGGAATATTCACTCAGCATCAGTGGCCTCATCGACTTTGCCATCCAGGTGGGGATATTGGCCGATCGGGTTGGAGGAAGGACTCTGCGCTCGATAGGGCCAGAAGGACAGGACTCAGAGTCCCAGGCTATTCCGAGGGGTGGGAAGATGAGCACAGGTTGTGAGGGCAGAGCATGAACTAAGACAGCAAGAATAGAGACTCAAGTGCCCCCTGGGGAGGCTCAAGAGCTAGATAACAGCATAGGCACAGGCTGTCCTCCCACCGTGGAGCTCATATCTTAGAGGCTGACTGGTTCGATCACTGATGTGACTACTGTTGTTAATAGAATAAAGGACAGGGGCCTATGGCAACAGGGTCCTTCTGTACCAAGGCAGTGCCAGCAGGCGGGGTCTGGGGCCTGGCCTTGCTGGTTTCTTCAAAGGGAGGGGGGTCTGGACAGCACGTGGAGCTGCTTCTCATGTCTCACCCCGACTCCGCTAGCTCCTGAACGAGCTGAGTGTCGTTGAGGCCGAGTTGCTTCTCAAATCCTCGGACCTGGTGGGCAGCTACACTACCAGCCTGTGCCTGTGCATTGTGGCTGTCCTGCGACACTACCATGCCTGCCTCATCCTCAACCAGGACCAGATGGCACAGGTCTTTGAGGGGTAAGCAGGGCTTCGAAGTCACTGGAACCCACAGGGCCCTGGTGAATGCGGGCAGAAGTGGCCTGCAAAGAACACGCAGGGCTGTCATCGTGGGGAAATGTGGGCCGTTCAGGAGGGAATGAGAAAGTGTTGCCAAGAGACTTGAATCTCTACCCGGGGACCTTTGGCCCCCGCCCTTGCACACCGTCCACCGGCCCTCCTGACCATGCCTCCTCATGACAGGCTGTGTGGCGTGGTGAAACATGGGATGAACCGGTCCGATGGGTCCTCTGCAGAACGCTGTATCCTTGCTTATCTCTATGATCTGTACACCTCCTGTAGCCATTTAAAGAGCAAATTTGGGGAGCTGTTCAGGTAAGAGAGGTGGGAGGTCATGGGTAGAGAGTGGGACCTCGTCCCATCTCCTTCCCACTGCTACCCAACTTGGGAGCAGAGCACAGCCCAGGACCCTGCTGTCTTTTGGGGCCGTGGTCTTGGCGCCTGAGAGTGGGCCTCCTTCCATTGGCCTTGCCTCCAGCCCATGTCTGTGGGGGCCTCCAGTCACCCCTACACCTTCTTCTCACTGGGTCCCTTTCTTGCCCAATCCGCCTTCTCCCTTCTCCCTTTTCCTTGTCCCAGGGTCCCTCATTGCTCACTTCCCCCTTTATTCCTTTTCTCCCCTTCCTGAGCCCCCCTCTACCTTGCCAGACTGTCAGCACTGCTGTCTCCTTTCCCCACCCTGCAGCGACTTCTGCTCCAAGGTGAAGAACACCATCTACTGCAACGTGGAGCCGTCAGAATCCAATATGCGCTGGGCGCCCGAGTTCATGATTGACACCCTGGAAAACCCCGCAGCTCACACCTTCACCTACACAGGGCTAGGCAAGAGTCTTAGTGAGAACCCTGCTAACCGCTACAGCTTTGTCTGCAATGCCCTTATGCACGTCTGTGTGGGGCACCATGATCCCGATAGGTATGGGGCGTACTGAGTGAGGAGTGGGCACCGCGCTCCGGCCCCGTATTGGGAGGGATGAGATGCCTGGGAGGTACTGCAGCCTTGGTTATTGCTGGGCCGGAGATGAAACGTTAAGGAGGCCGAGGTCTTGTGGAACATGGATTTTCCTGAGGGCATTTGTACTTTTCCCCAGGGTGAATGACATCGCAATCCTGTGTGCAGAGCTGACTGGCTATTGCAAGTCACTGAGTGCAGAATGGCTGGGTGTCCTTAAGGCCTTGTGCTGCTCCTCTAACAATGGCACTTGTGGTTTCAACGACCTCCTCTGCAATGTAGATGTGAGACCTGGGGCTCGGGGTGGGGGGCAGTGACCAAGGCAGGGGGCGGGTCCCAGTGACCAAGGCGGTGCAAGGACAGAGTTCAGGAGACTGGAGGCAGGCAGTTCTGAGGAGGCACCCTGTCTCCACACTCAGTCGTGACGTCTGTCTGCTTTTTCTCCAGGTCAGTGACCTGTCTTTTCATGACTCCCTGGCTACTTTTGTTGCCATCCTCATCGCTCGGCAGTGTTTGCTCCTGGAGGATCTGATTCGCTGTGCCGCCATCCCTTCACTCCTTAATGCTGGTGAACTAGCAATCCGGAAGTCCTGGGGTTCCTGGATCCCACATTTCAGTGCACACTCGAAGGCCACACTCTCAGTGTTCAGTGCGGGGCTCCCGGGCATGAGCAGAGGCCTCGAGCTGGAGGAGACTTTCTAAGTGTGTGGCTGCAGCCCTGATCCCCGCCCCCCCGTCCTGTGACCCTCCCGGGAACTGCCCTTAGACAGCAAAACAGTTGGCAGCACCACTTCTCCGGCATTATCGTTTTTCTTTTCCACTTTTTGCCTGACCTCACTCCCCTTTCAGCACCCCCGCAAAACCCCCATACACCCCACCTTCATCCTTCATCTTGTCTGATCTGCTTTGTTTTTCCTTTCTCAGCTTGCAGTGAGCAGGACTCTGAGCCCGGGGCCCGGCTTACCTGTCGCATTCTCCTCCACCTTTTCAAGACACCTCAACTCAATCCTTGCCAGTCGGATGGAAGTAAGTGACCCCATCGCAGCCGGCCAGCGGTGGAAAGTGTGGCTCCCCACCCCCACCGTCTCTACTGTGGCTTCCCCTGACTTCAGCTCCCTCCCCAGACAAGCCTACGGTAGGCATCCGCTCCTCCTGTGACCGCCACCTGCTGGCTGCATCCCAGAACCGCATCGTGGATGGAGCTGTGTTTGCTGTTCTCAAGGCTGTGTTTGTACTTGGTACGGGGTAGGAAGGGAGTGGTGCCAGAAGTGTGTACAGGGTGGAGTGCCGGCTAAACGACAAAGGACAGTCTTTCTCTCTCCCGAAGGTGGTCTCCCTGGTCTTTGGGGGGGGAGAAGAGGGAGGGAGGGAAGTGTATTTCTGTCCCGTAGGGTAGAATTTGGGGAGTAGCTGCCCTGTGGGTCTGGGGTGGGTCTCCCCACAGGGTTCAGATCTCACTCTGCCCTCCCTATCTCCTGCCTGTGGACCACAGGGGATGCGGAGCTCAAGGGTTCAGGCTTCACTGTGACAGGAGGGACAGAAGAACTTCCAGAGGAGGAGGGAGGAGGTAGCAGTGGCGGTCGAAGGCAGGGTGGCCGCAACATCTCTGTGGAGACAGCCAGTCTGGATGTCTATGCCAAGTACGTGCTGCGCAGCATCTGCCAACAGGTCAGTGTCACCTTCCCCCTACACCTCCTAAATGCCTCTCTATAATATAGTCCTGTTTCCAGCCATGACCACGCCACCTCCCTACTATACATCATGTCCCTCACCAACCCCCAGCCGGTCCCCCTCAGTCCTCACCCCGTCGCTGGTGGCCCCAGTCCCCTGATGACTAGCTTCCTCAGGAATGGGTAGGAGAGCGCTGCCTTAAGTCGCTGTGTGAGGACAGCAATGACCTACAAGACCCAGTGTTGAGTAGTGCCCAGGCCCAGCGCCTTATGCAGCTCATCTGCTACCCACATCGACTGCTGGACACTGAGGACGGGGAAAACCCCCAGCGGCAGCGTATTAAGCGGATTCTCCAGGTAGGCCCAGGTGATGGGGCCTTGGAGGGAGCAATGGGGTCCAAGCCTGGGGTGAAACCATGCAAAGCTTGAGAAAAAGACACGGGGAGCTCAGTAGGAAGATGAACAAGGATGTGGGCGAGAAGTGGTGAGGGAAACAGCGCCAGCACGGGTTTAGAAGGCAACCCAAAAGGTCTAGAAACTGCTGGGTGAGGGCACAGCTGTCTGGATAGAGTAGGACTGTAGCTTATCAGTCGGAGGCATAGCATCTGGGAGGCCTCGGCTTTGGCCTCGTGTGGTTGGCATTTTGGTCATGGCTCAGTAATGGGTAGTGATACTGCCGACTAGCTTCTGCCTCTGGAGTGTCTGCTTCATGCTGGGTACTGTGCCCAGCACTCCGTACATTTCCTCACTTAATCTTTATGACTCCCTCTGAAGTACGTATGAGTATTCCTGTTGGATCACTGAGGAAACTGAGGCTAAGAAGTCGAATAAGTTGCCCGAGGTCACACAGCTAGTACGCTGAGAGTCAGTATGTGAACCCAGGTGTGCCTTTGCCCTCCCAGCTTCCCCTCGCTGCTCCAGGCATTCAGGTGTGAAGGGTGCAAAAATAAAGCCATGAAGGAAAGGCTAGAGGAATGACAGGAAAAGCTAAAGGAATGACGACTCTTTAGCCCAGAGGAGATAATGCTGAAGACACATTGGGTAACAGTAGCCTGGGGGTCTGTCAAGGACTTTGAGCAGCTGGATTGAGGCAGGAGAAGCAGGCTTCAACTTTAACATCAAGGATTTAGGTAAAATGTTAAGCAAAGTTTCCTCGTGCTAAGGAATGTGAGGCCCTGGAACCAGGAAACTGGGAAAAGATGAGATATCTTCTCTGAACTGCTTTTAACCCATGTCCCATTTGCCCCGAGAATACCCACCGGTGGTGCTTGCAGCTGCGGTGGTTACCCCAAGATAGCTCATGGATTACAGTCCTCACCTGGCCCCCAAATGATTAAATAGTGATCATCGTATACAGTTCTGTCACATGAGGATTAGAGACAAGTTCCATTTAGAAATAACTCCAAGAGCAGTTTTTGTATTTTATTTTCACATTGAAAACCGGTCAGATTTGCTTCGGCCCCAAAGGGCGTGTCTCTGTAAGGTGCGAGCTGCACTTCTTTTTTCTAAACGGGAAATGGGTTAAAATGGGATAGACTTCTCAACTGGTTTGGATTATTTCGGTGTAGCCTTTCCTAAAGCTGGGGCCATAGAAGTCCCTTTCAGTATGTGATTCAAGGTTAGGAGTGAGCAGGAAATGGCCTCGGGGTGACACAATGGTGACTAGCTTGGGGGTGGGGTCTCTGTCACAGAACTTGGACCAGTGGACCATGCGCCAGTCTTCCTTGGAGCTGCAGCTCATGATCAAGCAGACCCCAAACAATGTGAGTAGGGCCCACTCCATTCTCAGGGGTGTGGGCCACCATCGAGGACCCAAGGTCCCACCCTGGGAATTTTTTAAAATTTCTTTTTTTTTTCTTCTTTTTTTTTTTTTTTTTTTTGGGTTGGTTCCCTGAGCGGGGATCGAGCCCAGGCCACGGTGGTGGAAGCGCCAAAGCCTTAGCCACCACACCACCAGGGAGCCCCCCCAACCTGGGATTCTTAAGATAAGGGAGGATGGGAAGATGGCAGATGGTGTGGAGCCAATGATAAGGAAACTGGGTTGGGAGTGTTGGGTTTCTCAGCTCTGGGGAAAGTTGGCGGCGATGGTGGTGGTGAAGGATGTCTCCATGGCCACAAGCCTAAAGAGGTCTGTAAGGGAGAAGACAGTGAGGAATTGCAGAAATACAGAGGTGCTGGAGGGTACAACCCCCAGCAGAGTGGTTTCCCCGCCCTCCCATCAACCCCCCGGGTGCCTTCCTGTGCCCTCATCTCCCATGTCTCCTACCAACCTTGTTTTCCTTCACTGCCAGCTACGCAGTCAGCATCTCTGTGCCTTTCCTCCTCCCCAGGAGATGAACTCCCTTTTAGAGAACATTGCCAAGGCCACAATCGAGGTTTTTCAACAGTCAGCGGAGACAGGGTCGGCTTCAGGAAACACCGCAAGCAACATGCCCAGCAGCAGCAAGACCAAGCCCGTGCTCAGGTTGGGTAGCCACGTGTTAGGGCCCGTGCCCCGGGAGTTTCTCGATGCTGACAGTGTAAATGATTTCAGCCGCCTGGAGATAGATGCCGGGCATGGTCATGAGGAAGGGGAGGACAGATTGTCCCAGCCATGCCTGGCTGCTCTGTAACCCAGTGGACTCCGTCTGTCCCCCAGCTCTCTAGAGCGCTCTGGTGTCTGGCTGGTGGCCCCTCTCATTGCTAAACTGCCCACCTCAGTCCAGGGGCATGTACTAAAGGCTGCTGGGGAAGAATTGGAGAAGGGCCAGCACCTGGGCTCCTCTTCCCGCAAAGAACGTGATCGACAAAAGCAGAAGAGGTAAAGCTGCTGTTGGGGGGCAGGATAGAGGGGTAGGAAGGACAGAAAGCAAGGCTAATGAACAGTTGGGGCGGAGGGGTGAGAATAGAACTCATGGAGGAGATGGAAAGTCAGAAGGGAAGAGTGAGCATGGTCGAGTATGAGGCTAGCTCTTACAAGAGTAGAGTCTGGGGCTCAGGGGACAAGTCAGACGTCGCCTGCTCTCCAGCCCGTGGCCCTACTGCTCATCTCTGCTCCTCTGTCTCCAGCATGTCCCTGTTGAGCCAGCAGCCTTTCTTATCCCTGGTGCTTACATGTCTGAAAGGGCAGGATGAGCAGCGTGAGGGACTCCTTACTTCCCTCTACGGCCAGGTGCATCAGGTACAGGTGTCTGGGCCCCCGAGCCGGGCGGGGGGGCAGACAAGGATGCACTTCGCAGCCACTGTGTACTCGGAACCTTCAGTGCTTTCCAGTGAACACCCCGGTGCTTCGGAATGGCAACGAGGAGACCCCTGAGCCGTGTGTGATGCTTGTTTCTGTCGTAGATTGTGAATAACTGGCGAGATGGCCAGTACTTAGATGATTGCAAACCAAAGCAGCTGATGCACGAGGCCCTCAAACTGCGGCTCAACCTGGTGAGAGGGGTAGCGGGGGAGAAGGAGGACGGGGGGTGGGGGGGGGGCTAGGACTGCAGCACAAAGAAGCCCCGGTCCCCAGAGGGCAAGGGTGAGGGTAGAGGGCCCAGGTTGCTGTGGGTCTTCAAGCCTTCTCCCAGCTCTCTGAGAGGGCACAGGGCCTGAAAGTGGGTAAGGAGTCCGGATCCCGGCAGGGACTCTGCCTCCGTCCTCCTAGATTCTGGCTGGGCCCTAGAAGACCTAGAAACCCATTTTGGAATGTTGAATGGAATCCTGCACATCCTTTAGTCCTGTCATTTTATGAGTAAGGGAGCCGAGGCCCAGAGATGTCAATTGTTCGGTCACTGGCCTGAGACCATGTAGCACATCCCAGGTACAACTGGAGCATTGCCCTTGGGCGTCCCAAATGCACCTGAGTCGGGTTCTGGTCTAAACTGTCCTGAGATGCTGGGCTGCGCCCTGAGCCATCTGACTGAACTGTGGTGGTCCCGCAGGTGGGTGGCATGTTTGACACAGTACAGCGCAGCACGCAGCAGACCACGGAGTGGGCGGTGCTTCTCTTGGAGATCATCATCAGCGGCACCGTGGACATGCAGTCCAACAAGTAAAGCTTCCCCTCCCTTTGGTTCGGTACCCACGAGAACCCCCTCCCGGACCCGGTGCGTGACCCTCTGCGATTGGTGGGAACTTCTGCCCACTCAGAGCACTGGGTTCCCCACCCAGTTTCAGGGCCCTCGGGGTGATATCATAAGCACTGCTTTCTGCTTGTGTCCCGCCCCAAGGCCTTTGTCTTCACCTCTTTCTTCCCTGGTTTTCTCTCTTGCTTCCTGTCATAGCGAGCTCTTCACTACTGTGTTGGACATGCTGAGCGTGCTCATCAATGGGACCCTGGCTGCGGACATGTCCAGCATCTCTCAAGGCAGCATGGAGGAAAACAAACGTGCCTACATGAACCTGGTGAAGAAGCTGCAGGTGAGCAGAGGGAGCAAGGGCACAGCTTGGGGGACTGGACTCTTCTTAGCTCCCTCTCCGCTGAGTGAGTGGCCCGCCAGCCTCGGGGATTGTGCTCTGGCCAGAGCCTCTACCCTTCCCTTTCTTGTTTGGCTTTTCTTTGTTATTTGTATAGCAAGGACTTACTGAGTGTCTTCGTCATGCCAGGTTCCGTGATGTCCCCTGAGACTGCCCTTCCCTGTGTTTCTGTGTCCTTAAACTGTTGTCCCATCTTCCTGTGCTTGCAGAAGGAGTTGGGGGAGCGCCAGTCAGACAGTCTGGAAAAGGTTCGCCAGCTGCTGCCACTGCCCAAGCAGACCCGAGATGTCATCACCTGTGAGCCCCAGGGCTCCCTTATTGACACCAAGGGCAACAAGATTGCTGGCTTTGATTCCATCTTCAAGAAAGAGGCATGTGCCGTTGTCTTTCTGCCCCCACCCCTGACTTCGTCCCCTTAGACAAGAGCCTTCAAAGGGTCATCAGGCTAGGGCATCCATTGGGCTCTGTGGTGACCGCCACCTATTAGCTGTCGAGCTCATCGCTTTATTTTTTTTTTCATTTCTTCCCCCCATCTTGGGAGTCTCACCCTGTTTCCTGGGTCTGTCCCTTCACCCCTTTCTGCCACTCAGCACTCCTACCCACCTTTGAACACGCCAACCATCTCTCAGCGCCCCACCCTCCTCTTTCCTGGGCCACACCTGCCTCCTGTCCTCTTCCACTCCTGCCGGCACCCCACCCATCTGTCTGGCTGACCACCCAAATCTCCTTTGCCCCTGCATTTCTCTCCCCCCGCTCCCCCATCTCTGCACAAGTATCTCTCTTTCCTCGCTCTGTCAGCGGCAGTATTTGTTGAATAACCATAATCGATGCATATAGTAGAGAGGGATTGGAAACAGAAAATACAAAATTTAAAGCCCAAAGTCCAACCCATGCACGGATATAAGCTCATCGTTTTCCTGGCCCACCTGTGTCTGTCTGCCTGTCTGTGTCTCTCTCTGCCTGACTCTTACTTTGCCTCTCTCTGTCTCTCTCTGCTGGTCTCTTTCTCTTCCTGTTTTTCTCTCTCCCTGTCTGTGTCTCTCTCTGCCTGTCTTTAGTCTCTCCCTGTTTCTATCTCTGTCTTCTTCTGAATGTCAGTCTCCCTGCTGCCCCCGCCCATCTCTCTCAGTTCGCTCTCTCCTGTGTGCCTGTGTGTGTGTGTCCGTGTCCATCTGTCTCCCTCTTCTTTCTTTCTTTGACGGTGGATAGTTCTCCTTCCCTACACGTCCTCAAGGTCTGCCTTCTGTTTTCCGAGCCTCAGCAGCTCACTGCTTCTCATTTTCTGGAGCAGGGTCTACAGGTTTCCACCAAACAGAAGATCTCCCCCTGGGATCTTTTTGAGGGCTTGAAGCCATCAGCGCCGCTGTCCTGGGGCTGGTTCGGAACCGTCCGGGTCGACCGGCGAGTGGCCCGGGGTGAGGAGCAGCAGCGCTTACTGCTCTACCACACGCACCTGAGGCCCCGGCCCCGAGCCTACTACCTGGAGCCACTGCCACTGCCACCAGAGGATGAGGAGCCCCCTGCTCCCACCCTGCTGGAGCCCGAGAAAAAGGCTCCAGAGCCCCCAAAAGCTGACAAGCCTGGGGCTGCTCCAGCCAGTACGGAGGAGCGCAAGAAGAAGTCCACCAAGGGCAAGAAACGCAGCCAGCCGGCCACCAAGACAGAGGTTAGCGCCGCCCCGTGATGCTGCTTTCACAGCCCCCTCTCTCCCTACGTGATCCTGGCTTGTGGGGGCTGGAGGGGCGCATGGGGCAGGGCTGCCTTTGGAATTATAAACATGACCCAGCTCCCCCTCAACCCTGCTAGCCCACCTCAGCCCAGCCTCCTTACCCTGCCCCTCTGCCGCTCACGCAGGACTATGGAATGGGCCCGGGGCGGAATGGCCCCTATGGTGTGACAGTGCCTCCAGACCTCCTGCACCATGCCAACCCTGGCTCCATCCCTCACATTAGCTACAGGCAGGGCTCCATAGGCCTGTACACCCAGAACCAGCCACTACCTGCAGGTGAGTGCCCATCAGGAACGAGGAGCTTACCTGCACATTCCTACCACCCACGGGTGGTACCCTCCTCCGAGAAGCTCTGCGTGCCCAGGACACTGAGCGGGGATGGAGGCCCAAGGAGCCTAGACAGGTCCGCCTGCTCCCCTTTCCAGGTGGCCCTCGTGTGGACCCGTACCGCCCTGTGCGCTTACCAATGCAGAAGCTGCCGGCCCGGCCACCGTACCCGGGAGTGCTGCCCACGACCGTGACAGGCGTCATGGGACTGGAACCCTCCTCTTACAAGACCTCCGTGTACCGACAGCAGCAGCCTGCGGTGCCCCAGGGACAGCGCCTTCGCCAACAGCTCCAGGCAAAGATAGTGAGAGGGGCCGTAGGGAGGGCCGTCAGGGAGAGGGGCATGTGAGGGTCACAGGACTGAGGAGACACTTGGGATCTTCACAAGGACGTGCAGCGTGGGAGATGCAGGAGGCAAGAGGGCGGAAAGGGTTTCCTGACTTTGAGTTTGTCCCCTTTTCCCCTTTAGCAGAATCAGGGGATGTTGGGCCAACCATCTGTCCACCAGATGACTCCCAGCTCCACCTACGGTTTGCAGACCTCCCAGGTAAGGGCCCGAGATGGTGAGGACTGGGGAGCTTGAGGCAAGGTGCTCGGCACGTCCTTGGTCCTGACACCCTGTCTCCTCTTTCCGTCCAGGGCTATACTCCTTATGTTTCTCATGTGGGATTGCAGCAACACACAGGCCCCGCAGGTACCATGGTGCCCCCCAGCTACTCCAGCCAGCCTTATCAGAGCACCCACCCTTCTACCAATCCTACTCTTGTAGATCCCACTCGCCACCTGCAGCAGCGGCCCAGTGGTTATGTGCACCAACAGGCCCCAAGCTACGGACACGGGCTGACCTCCACTCAAAGGTACTTCCATTTTTGTGCCGGTTGCTTGAGAGTGCCGGGTACATTTATCCAGCATGTGCCGGTCTCCGTGGGCGCTGGTTCACTGAGAGTCTACCGTATATGACTATGATAAGGGGAAATTTGGGGTTCCTAGATGCACTGCAGGATGAGGAGTCCTCAGGCAGGTATTAGAGCAGCCCGGTCCTGGACTGGACTAACAAACACAGCCTCCCACTGTACTGAACATTAGTCAAACGGCTGAGACATTGTAATCCTGGCTTGAGGCTCCGCAGCTTGGGATGTAGAATAGTGGGAGGTGGACCAGAGGCAAAGTGCTTTACTTAGAAATATCGATTAAGTAACTGCCCAGTGTGTGGCCAGCACTATGCTAGGACTGGGTGGGGTGAGCAAAGCTACTACAGGAAACTACAAAGGCCCTCACCACAAAGGACTGTCCTCTCGCCGGGGAGATGAGACTGACACAGAAGAACCTTTAGGAAAGGCTCTCGGGAAGGACTCACGGGTGTGCTGTGACGTGAAATGGGGGTCCAGAGAAGGTGCGGGTGCTGTCGTGGTGGGCCAAGTCACCAGAGAATGTGTCATGAGAGAGGTCAGACTGGCGTTGGCATTTGAAGGATAGCTATGGTTTGGATGTGTGGAGAGGAGGAGAAGGAAGGGGGGTTCCGGGTAGCAGACATGGCATGAACAAAGACGTGGGGACCCAAAGGAGGAGAGTGGCTAGGAGGACAGGTAGGAGGAGAGCTTGGGTGGAGGTACCATCCATGCCAGGGAGGGAGTGGGGGTAGGCCAGCAGCGGGCAGATTGAAGAGGGCCTTGAATAATGCTCAGTGCACCACCGAGACACGGTCTAGAAAGGGCTCTTTTGATCAAGAAAGTGACATGAGAGTTGGGCATGCCGAAAGATGAATAGGGAATGCGTGGGTAGGGTGCTAGGGCACATGCGAGAAGACTTGAGACAGGGGCCTGTCTGCAGACTGGGGTAAGGAAGGGGGAAAGAGCAGTAGAAGTCAATTGTGTTGAAGCCCCAGGGTCACCACTGACAGCAGAAACCTCACTGAGTGTTTACAAAATGCCCATCCTGTGCTAAGACTGTTTTTCATCTTTCTAAGAGAAAAATAGCTAAAACAGAATTTTCAAATTCCTAACCGTGGAGGTTACGAGACCCTAAGATGGGGTGTTGTGTTCACCCCCACCTAGAAAGCTGTCAGAACTGGGCAGGGCTCTGGTTGGTGACGGGGCATGAATGACATGACTGGCTGAAGTGTCTTTGAGGGCAGGACCCTGGACGTGCCCGCGTCTCCCCGGCCCGCGCACGCCGTGATCCTGGGCTCTGTCTTTGCAGGTTCTCACAGCAGACCCTGCAGCAGACCCCCATGATGGGTGCCCTGACCCCGCTGGGCTCCCAGGGCGTGCAGGCTGCCGTCCGCTCAGCCTCCATCCTGCCTGAGCAGCAGCAGCAGCAGCAACAGCAGCAGCAGCAGCAGCAACAACAACAGCAGCAACAGCAACAGCAACAGCAGCAGCAGCAACAGCAACAGCAGCAACAGCAACAGCAGTACCACATCCGGCAGCAGCAGCAGCAGCAGATCCTACGGGTAAGGCCCTGGGACTTCATCCGGGACCCAGGAGCCAGGCTGCAAGGTGCCACCCAGGTTCTTCCAGGCTCTTATCCAGCCCGACTGCGGCAATGCCCGGAAGGCGCCCAGCACACTGGCTGGCACGTGCTGGGGCTAGGAAGTTACTCCCCTCCCCATCCTGGTTCCTGGGGGTCCTGCTGGGAAACAGTTAGGGCTTGTCTGGGGCACTCTTAGATGGGGTTTCTTTCTCTGCAGTTCTCGGAGGAGGGAGGGCAGTGCACCCACAGTTCTCTCCCTGGCCCTATGCCTCCACCACTGGACTCAGCTGCCCTGCTCCCCTTAGAAGTGTCCTGTATGTTCTTACAGCAGCAGCAGCAACAGCAGCAGCAGCAGCAGCAGCAGCAGCAGCAACAGCAACAACAACAGCAGCAACAACAGCAGCAGCAACAAGCACACCAGCAGCAGCCCCAGCAGCAAGCGGCTCCTCCCCAGCCCCAGCCCCAGCCCCAGCCTCAGTCCCAGCCCCAGGTAGCTGCTGGACTCCAGCCCCAGTCTCAGGGAACTGCCTTGGGGACAGTGTGGCGTGGGGATGAGGGGGAAGGCAAGGCACGGCACTCTAAAGCGGGGTCCGGAGGTGAGGATGGATAAGGAAGTGGAAGGTTCCAGGGAGAAGGTTCGAGTTCAGCCTTCCACTTGCCATCTCCCCCTCAGTTCCAGCGCCAGGGGCTTCAGCAGACGCAGCAGCAGCAACAGACAGCAGCTCTGGTCCGGCAGCTGCAGCAGCAGCTCTCCAGTAAGCCCGGCTGCCTTCCCAGGGGGGCCCCACAGCATGAATTGGGGGTGGGGGGCACGGAACTGAGGCCCGCTTCCGGCCCGGGTCGTGGTGGGGGGGAAGCCCTGCGTCCCATCCCTTCTGGCACCCGATAGCTGTCCCCGTGCGCACCCACAGCCCTGCCTGCCCCCCACCCTGACCCTCTCTTGTTTCTTCGCAGATACCCAGCCCCAGCCCAGCACCAACATATTTGGGCGCTACTGAGCGAGCAGCCGCCTGTCACTGGATGCGGACCCACCCTGTCCTCTGAGCCCCCAGGCCCCTCCCCGGGCCACAGCGCCAGGAGTGGTTGGGGCTCTTCCCTCAGGCTCCATTTTTAATGAGTCTTTCGTATTTTTGTTAATGTGAGGCATCGAGCTGTTGGGTTTTGTATATTATTTATATAGAGACCCTGGAGCTGTCGCACCCAATACACAGAGCTTCTTTGCAAAGGGCGTGTGTGTGCGTTCTGCCTGGCTGGGAAGGGCGGGCCCTCGGGGGGGAGAGGGGCTTGACTGACAGGCCAGAGCCTCCATTCTGCTCAGATCATCTCCCCGTTCCCCTTCCAGCCCCTGAACTTCTCAGCTCCATTTGGATTGCCACCCTCTCTGCCCTTCCACAACCTGGCAACATAATACGGTTTGGGCCCTTAGTCTCTTCGAGGGGCAGCTTACCTCCTGAGCAAAATGACGCAGCTTCTAGACAGTTTTTCTCCATGTCGAGGGACCCCTGGGAATGGGGAGGGGCCAACATGCCAGAGGAAAAATTCCTCCCCCACCCCATCCCACGTGCCGGGTTTTGAACAAGCTTCCAGGTGGAGGGGGTGACAGACACTGTGCACCTTTTGTGCCCCCTTGTGTGGTCCTCAGCATGCACCGAGCGTGAGAGCGGTTTCCCAGACAAAGACCTTCCCTGAGAGTCACATTTCTGGGATGCAAAACTGCCCTCCATGAGGGAGTGGGAGCATCGGATGGGTGGGAAGGCTGCTGTGGTTGGGAGGACCAGACCAGTCAAAGGAAGCTTCCTTCTCTGCTCTGTGGCCGCAACTGCCTGTTTGCACACGACCCACCTGGGCACTGCCCACCTTGGCACTGCCCTAGGATAGCTGTTGCTCTCTCCCGTGTTATAGTGGAGATAACTCAAAACTGTCACTCCAGAGTCCCAATCGGAACCGTGCGGGGCCATTCTCAGCCCCCTTGCCTTCGGGTTGGGGCCCTGAGGCCATCCAGCAGAGCCAGCTGGTTCCCTACAGTGGAGTGTCCTTCCGGTGTGCCCGCTGGGGCCGGACGGGGACCAGCCACCGCCTCGTGAGTGGCTGGCACAGGTTGATCTGACAACTTCACAATGACGTCCAGGCCACAGGTGCACTGGACCACTGGGAAGGGACAAGTGTCCCCCTAGAACCGGGAGTACCGATCCTAACAAAACAACTCCTCCTTGGAGGTCCACCAAGTGTGGCACTTAGCAGGAGTTGCGTGCTCACAGAATGGAACTCCCTGGCAGAGCGAAGGCAAACGTGACCGAAGCTTTTCTGGCCTCTTCCATCCCGAGGACAGTCTGAGGAGTTCCAGGGGCGGGGTCCTGGCTGGGATAAGGGACGCGCACAGGGGCTTGGGGTTGGGGGCAAAGCAAGTAGACAGGTGCCCTGCATAGAGAACACAAAAGCCAGACAGCCGGATGTGGAGGGAGGGAGCGACCGAAGCGGAGGGACCGGCATGCTGGCAGTCTGAGGCTGCTGCGCCCCGGCACAGGCAGCGGAGAGGAGCAGCCCTGGCCTTTGGGAGAGTGACAGGATGAGGGCAACGTGCCCCCGCGCTGGTGCTGCTTGAGGACAGGTGAGAGGTGTTGAGCAAGGTGGAGGCGGCTCTTTGTGGAGGATGACTGGGGGCTCCTACAGGCGGTGCCTCAGTTCCTCCCTTTGCTCTCAAGCTCCCAAGCTTTGCAGGTCAAGTTGGGACCGGCTGCCCCAGCGTGTCAGGCGTTTGCGATTCGAGGGCGCGTGTTTGCGTGAGGGACAGCGTGGCAGGAACTGGGCCATGCCCCAGGACTTGAGCCATCTCTGGCACAAAAGGAGTTAATGGCAGGGACCGCGCCCCCCGTGTCCGGGCACGCGCAGCGCGCCCCCTCGGTGCGCGGGCACAGCAGCCAGGCTGCCGGAGAGCAGATCCCGGGGATTCGGGTGCGGAGCCCGTGGCCTGGAGGCGATATGGGTGGTCCGCTGCCCGGCTCAGTCGCTCGCAGCAGCCCGGGGATCAGGTGAGGCCGCCTGCCCCGGTCTCTCACCCTTTAGCTGCCCGTACCTTGCCCTGAACCGACCCCCTCCCAATCCCGAGCTCTTCCGCTCTCCAGCCGGTGCGCCCCATCCTTCTCACCCCCACGTTCCCCATCGGCACCCCTGACACCCCCGTCCTGCCCCCATTCTCTGCTCTCCTCCACCTCCTGGCTGCATCCCGCATCCTAATCCTCCTGCCGCCCATGGGCCCTCCGTGTGCACAGCCCGGCCGCACGGCCGTCAAAATGCCCGTAAGCAGGCCCCCAGCCCCATCCCGGCACTTCACACTGCCGGGCCCCCTCCCCCGCAGTGCAGCCCC
>PVJL010003513.1:0-154812 GCA_004026885.1 Lyroderma lyra
GAAAGGGGAGGGGGTGGGAGAGGAGGGGGGGAAGCTAAATATAAGGTGATGGAAAGAGAAGTCACATTAGGTGGTGAACTTATTATACATCAAGTTGACAATGCACTGTAGAATTGTATGCCTGAAACCTATGTAATCCTTGCTAACAGATGTCACCCCAATAAGTCTAACAATAAAAATGAATTTAAAAAAAAAAAGTGAGCATATATACTCTACCATATGTATACATTTATTTATAAAGCATATACAGCACTACGTTATGTACATTATAAAGCATATATAATATCAGAAATTTTAAAAGGATAATGGGGGGAGAATAGACACCCTAAATGGACTGTCTTGGGGTGCTCCCTAATGTCTAATGCTATAGACATTAGACACTGGAGATCACTGAATTAGACCACTGCTTTGTAAGACTCACAGACAGAACTACATAGTACAAATTTTAATTTCAGGATTTCCACCATTTTCCCAGGTAAAAGCATAGCTTCAGAAACTCTTAAAAACTCTTAAGTTCAAGTCACTCTCTTCCTCCCTCTTTCCTTACCCTAAATCTTTCCTCTGGGGTATAGATCTGTACATCCAACCACCTACTAGACATCTGAATGTCCCACAGTCAGCTCATATTCAGCATATCCAACTTTTAATTCATCTCCCTTCCTTTTTCTCTCCTCAACCTGTTCCTCCTCCTTAGCTTGTATCCTTTTCTCACTGAATAGTACCATCATCAACTGAGATGCTCAAGCCAAAACCTGGGAGTCATCAAAGCTTGCCAAAGCACCTCCACAATCCAATGATTGCTAAATCCCATGGATTCTATCTTCTCAAGGTCTCTCAAAATTACACTCTCTTTTTCATTCCCTCTGCTTACATTTTAGCACATGTTCCCTTGGTTTTTACTCATGGATTAGAGCAACAAGTTCTCAAGTCTTCTGCACATCCATCAGCATAAAATTCACTCTCTACAGAGTGAGAGCAGTGTTATGACGTGAAAATCAGATCTGTTACCTCTCTTACCCTTAAAACTTATCATTAAAGTGTCAGGCCTTCAGACTAAAGACCTAAATCTTTCATTGGGCTCACAAGAAGGCTCCCTCCCACTTCTGTCCCTATCCTATGCATGTTATCCGAACATTCCACTTTGCCCACAGGTCTTTTCAAAGATGCTTTCTCTGCTTGGATTGCATCCTAATCCTTGTAGCTAATGTTGATTAAGAATTTAAGATACATCAAAAGTATGTTTCTTGTATTAACAGCAGCACAGTGAGTCTTATGTCAATCACAGCACACATTATATTGCATTAGAAACCTGTAAAGTTATGTTTTCCTGCATGAGACTATAAGCTCCTGGAAGGCAGAGGTTGTCTGTATTTGTCCTTGTCTAGCACATCATTTCTCAAGGAGGAGACACTCTTAACCACCTGCCCCAAACACATTCTAGAAATTATAACTGATGATTCTAAGTTCATAATCCTATACTGCATACATTGTATCTATATGATAGTTACTACTGCTTTAAAAAATTAACGACATTAACTTCTTCAAGTACTTATAACAACAGAACCATAGAAAGAAAACATTTTAATCAGACTTTCCTAACAGACCAAATAATTCAAAAGCAACTATAAAAGAAAAAGTTCCTATAAGTATTATTATGTGAGGTAGTAATGGAAACAACAACAAAAAGCTAATTTCTTCTTAAATGTTGAGACCTATCTACAGTACCAGTAAATTAATCATTCTGAAATTAAATCTGGATTAAAGCCCTTTAATCCTACCTGTGGAATAGGAAAATATTCTAGAAATTGTTGTATTTAACATATTTAATACTGGAGACCATTCAAAATTTAAACAACTATTACAGCACTTTCAAACTATGGCACACTATAAAAGGAAGTTCATTTATCATTGTACACTACACAATGTAGCTGGCTAAAACACTACCATACCTCCAATTTGTTTTTTTCAACAGCAGCTTGTAGAGAAGGAGAGGCTACCAAAGGCTGAAGAGGAGCATCAGAGGAGGAAATCTGTGGAATACAGATGAAAAGGCAGGAGAAGAAAAAAAAAAAAAAAAAAGATAATCAGAACTGATAGGCACAGGAAAGAACCAAAAACCCATGTACTTCTGAGATACAGAAGTACTTAAGGAAAATAATGCACAAGAAGAATTTATTGCTTTTTAAAAGTTTCCATGTAAAACTTCTAAAAATAAAATATTTATTACAGAATAGTGTGTGATTTAAAATGGATTTCACTATGATATGGAATTTAAAATGTACTGAGACAAGGTCATACCGAAAGTATTTAAAAAAATAATTACTTCTCCAGTGGTTCACTTTTAGTCAATGTTACTATTGAAATACTAAAGCATGAAGACACAATGTCCCAGGTAGCAGAAGAGCACAAATGAGGGGGTTTTTTTGTTGGTTTTTTTTGTAACTTATAACAAATTTTAAGAACAGAAAATAAAACAGAGCTGGAGTAGGAAAAGTTAAAGTTTTAATCAACTGTTTAAAAAAACAGAAAAAAGGTTGAGAGAAAAAAATGAGTGGATTAATGCAATATAACAGCAGTGTAGCAGACAGACGTATAAAGCAGTGTAGTGTATACACTCCCTTCTGTAAGATCGGTACACACAAACACCACTTCCAGGGCAGTACTTGCTGAATTACCCCAAAGCATTATGAGACAGTTATATATGTAGTAGATGCAATTTACACATGAAAAAGGATTTAATTTAAAAGTCTTTTCACACATCTTCCTACCCAATTTCTATGTACATAGTTGATCACCTTAATGGGAGCATTATCTTCCTATTCTCTTTACTGCCAAAATACAACTGAAATAGGTTTACAAAACACATAGTAGATCTTTGGAGTCATAAAACTGACATCTCTGTATTGCCATATCATATCAATAGTGCCAATGAGAAATTTTTAAAAATAAAAGGTGCTATTACAGAAATGTCGTTATGTAATGCCAAAATAACTATGAGATGACAAGTCCTCATTCAATCTACTTGTTATTTTGTTAGGGCTGTAATTCTTGAATCCCAAGACTATAAACTTTAGAGGTTTTTCTCTTGCACACTGGCTGTTTACTGGCTGTTATAATTGTGCAAACCAGCCATTTAGTGACTAGTAATGGAAATTACACATATAAGAAAATATTTTAAAAGTTAAACTGCATCTTAAGTCCTGGCTCCAAAGCTGGTTTATCTTACGGAACATTTACTTGCTAGAGATCTTTAAATGCCACTTTAGGGTTACTAATTCAAAATAATTCACCGTAAAAGTATTTGTTCTTCTTTCAAAAATGATAAACTGACTTGGCCCGTTTTAAAACTCAGCAGCAAAAATATAAAACTATTCAATAAATATCAGTAAGTTAACAAAGCATCTTAATGCCCTCCCTAAAAGCCTTAATACTATGTTCCAGCTAGGAAAAACAAAACAAAATGAAACAAAAACAAAACACAGAGACCTGTTGAATAGAAAAGACATTTGAAAAGTTGATGGGCAAATCAACAGGTCAATGGTCAAAGTGTGAAATTCTGATGTACTCACAAATTAAACTACTTTCTGCAAATCAAAAAGGAATGGTCTAATAGTATACACAACGTCCGTGATAAATTTCAGAAACATACTCAAAGAAAGAAGGCAGACACAAAAGAGTACCTAATGTACAAGATCATTCATATGAAACTCCAGCAAAGACAAACATAATCTACAATGATAAAAAGCGCATCAGTGACTACCTGGGCCAGGGGTGGGTGGCAAGAGTCTTAAAGGAAGCTTTTGGAGTGAAGGAAGGTTCCACATGATAATTGTGGTGGTGGTTACATTTTTCTTTATTTCAAAACTCACTGAACTCTATCTTAAATTGTCTGCCTTTTATTATATGTAAATTATACCTCAATAAAGTAGATTTTTAAAAAACCAATGACCAGGGCAATGTACATTATGCGAGCAAGGAATGAAGAAATAGAGGTCAACATGTTGACAACTGTAAGCAAGAGACACTACAGAACACAGAGATACATAAGGGAGAAAAAGGGCAGGGGAAGGAGAAAGAAAAAAAAAAAAAGGCAAGAATAACTAGGTGCTGTTTAGTTCTTTCCAGAATCTCTGAAAACCACTTCTTACCATCTCTACCAATCACCCTAGAAAATCAGTCACCACAATGAGTCCTCCTAAATGGCCTCCTTGCCCCAAGTCCTGCTCTTCTTCAAACTATGACCTCAAACACAAATCTGATCATTGCATATCCTTACTTAGAAGCCTTAAATAGTTCAAAAACATCATGAGAGGACAGAGTCCAAACTCCTTAACTGGGCCACAAGTGTCACCTCCCTTATCTCCCTATCCTTCCCTGTCCTGGCTTCACTGCCATCTTGCCACACATGATTTCTTCCAGCTCCAGCTCTGTTTCTCCTGCCACTGGGGAGGGGTGGGGGTTACTCCTGTTTCCTCTGCTTGAAATACCAGCACTTAAGCTAGTTCCTATTCATCCTTTAATTCTGAGTTGGCACCCTCCCATCTGAGTTAAGTAGCCACTTTAGGTGCTCCCAAAGGAGCCTCTGTAATACTTCCCCATTGTAAAAGTTATCACATGTTGTAAAGATCTAATAACTTATCAGTATTCTTTGTTCAACTCAAATTCTCTGAGAAAGACATTGTTTCTATCTGTTCACCATCTGTAGCACCTGGCATTCAAGAGGTCTAAAAAAATTATTTTTAATTGAGGAAAAGAAAAAAGGAGGAAGAGAGCCTCTCAGAAGAGAACTAAAAGGAGCCTCATCTCAGCAGTTGTTAATTGTCCTTGAAAAGTTCAATGGCGTGCTAACATATTTCTGAAACCTCATTTAAGTTATCTACACTTACTGTAAAATTCAGAATTTATTTTGTAACTAGATGTTAATTCCATTTCATTGCTTCACAGGCTCTGTATAATGCCCTCCCACTGAGTGTGGGCAGGACTGTGAGTATAATGTATTTACTCCCTTGATTAGGATGTTATATGACAAAAGTGAAGGAATTTTGCATATGTAATTGAGATTTCAAAATGGATGATAATGGATTAATTAAATGAGAGATTATTCTAGGTGTGCCTGACCTAATCAGGTGAGCCCTTAAACTTGGCCCTTCCTGAAATAAGAGATTTGAAATGTGAAGAGAAATTCTCCAACTGGCCTTGAAGAAGAAAGCTACCATGTTGTAAGAGGGTGGGGTTATCTGTCAAGGACCAGATGGTGGCCCCTAGGAAGTGAAAGTGGTCTCCATCAGACAGTTACCAAGAACACAGGACCTCAGTCATACAGCCATAAGAAAATGAATTCTCACAACAACCATGAGCCTGGAAGAAGACACTGAGCCTCAGATAGGATTCCACCCTTGGCCAACTCTTTTGATATAAGCTTGTTGATATCCTGAGCTGAGAATTCAGCTAATGCATGCCCAGACTCTTGATCAACAGAACCTATAAGAAAGTAAATCTGTCTTGCTTTAAGTCACTGTTTTCAGCAATTTATTAAATGGCGAAAGAAAATTAATCCAATAACAATCTTACTCGAAAAAAGAGGAAAATTCTGAGCAATGTGGCATTCAAGTCCACTATACAATCCCTATTTGCTTTTCAAGACTTATTTCCTCACATATTTATTCTCTTCTCTTCATATACCCACCCTGATAGCCCTCCTTCACTCTCACTGGACAAAAGTGTCTCCTCTTATCTACTCATCAAACCCAAACACTAAATAATGTTAATTGAACTCTCTTCACCTTACTTTGGCATAGCTGTCCCCTTAGCCTAATAGGTCTTTATCAACATTCATCATCCTATTGTCTCTTTGCTGAACTTTTCTAATTAAGGATAATCTTAAATGTACTAGCTCCTTTAAGAATTCACCCAGTGAAAATTAAATAGGGCTACCTAACTTCTGTGTTCCCATAGAACTTTTATTCTTCTGTAATAATAGTTACCACATTCTGCTCACTGTATATGTAAATAAGGAATAAGCTACTTTTGGACAGAGATTATACCATTTCAATTTCAGTGCCTTGCAGATGGTACACATTAAAAAATGTTTGTTGATGACTAAATGAACATAAAAAGACAACAATCCAAAGGAAATTCAACAGTTAATCTCTACCATTTCATATCTCGTTTCAAAATGAGAGGCTGGCATAAATCTCAGGAGAGAGGGAAGAAAATAGGGTTGACACAGAAGAAAGTTGATATAATATGATCACACTGGTGCCCAACACCATGCAGTTATATTTTAAAAGATACAAAAGAAATAAAATATATTTTCTTCCATTTGAAGTTACAAACCAGTAAAAATTCTAGTAAAACACATTTTTTACTTGGAACATATTTTCCTTTGTTTTTCTCTTTATCTGAACTTCACGGTTCCCCTTTGAGCCTCCTCCCTTAATTCATGCTTACAGTACCACACTGCACTCAAACTCATATGGCCTATATCACAAACTCCCCCCATAAAAGCAGCACACATAACCCTCCCTCCTTTCTCAGAAGTATCCTTTTTTTAAGACTACACACTATTATTTATTAACAGTTCACTAAAGCCACTCTTTACAATGACATAAACATTCCTAGGAATGAAGAAAGTACCATTCTAGCCTCTCTTGCAGTCTACAACATGACAGATCCATGTGGGGCTTAGTTCACAGACACATTAAATGGCCTGGGAGGCAGCGGGGCAATATTTTAGGAAAAAAACAACAAAACTCTTGGCCACTGTTTTTTTGTAGTTTACTGTTTTGTATTTTGCCACAACATTCTAAATTGTTTGTGTTTTAAAAGAGCAAGAAATTTAACAGTGTTTTTTTAAAAAAATTATTGCCTTACAGAGAAACGGGGTCACCTTTAGGCCCTTATTCTTATTTAAAATAAGAAAATAAGACCACTAACACATACTGGAAGCACTAAAAAAAAAAAAATGACAACCAAAACAAGAGGAGACAGAACAAATACACAAATCAGACATAAACTATATAAAGGCAAAGGAATTTGGAGCCATTTATTCTGGGGAAACAGACGAATCAAGCTTAATAGCCACTCAAGGCATCTTTATCAGATTACACCAGCATTCAAACGGTCCCGCTCCTTATATGTCCCCCTTAAGTGCCTTAGTACTTCTTAAGTATCTTTGATACAAGATACTTATATTTTGTTTCATATTATCTTTTTTTTTTTTAACCTGGTCTCGTCTCCACTATGAAATTAAATCTCTCTAAAAGCAAAGGTCATGTCCTCTTTGTTTCAGTATCCTAGCAAACTGTGATTATAAGTGATTAAAAATTATTATCTGAATGTTCAATTACTAAAGACAAAAAAATTAATATAAAGATATAATGTAATTCTTAGTAATGTGTAAGATTAGTTGCTGGCACACTGATTGCCATGAAAAAGGTAGAAATATTTTAAACTTGCTAGAATATAAACCTAAAAATAATCATTATCTTGCTTATAAATTAATAGGTAAAATACATTTTCCCTTGATTAAATGTGATTTTGTGAACTTTTTTGAATTTTCATTACATTAATAATACAAACTTGAGTATACAATCTTTTACCTTGAAATTTTTATTTACAAAAGACATAAAAATTCACAGAATGAATACATCTATAAACTTCACTAACATTCATCAAACCTTAAAACATTACGCCATGTTTGTTCTCTGTCTCTCTACATACACAAACACACAAACATACTAAGCTGCCAGGTTTCACCGAGCTATTTAAAAATGAGTTACACACAGATAGAGAGAACATTTTGATGGTTGCCAGATGGGAACTATATCGTATGTCAACTGTACTTGAAAAATATTTTAAATTAAGGGAAAAAACTGAGTTAGATAACTCAAAAATGGCAGTGATGACAAAGACACTCATGTTGAAGATGCATGTGAAGACTGCATAAAGTTACTGCAATATACATTAACAGTGGGAGAAAGCAGTATCTCCACACTGATATAATTTTATATACTAGGTTATTTTAGATGCATTTGTATAACTTAATTGCTATGTTAAATACTGTGAACAGAAAAAAATTAGTAAAAATAAGTTATAGATATAATAACTTGATCCCTAATTATTTTATTCCAGCACATATCTCTTAGGGCAGGCCTGGGTAGACTCTTTCAGGGCAAGAGCTATTTCTCCAAGTGTCGCAGTCCACTAGCTATTTATTTTATTATTCAGGCAGTCACCTCAAAATTGCTTGGTGGTCCACTTGTGGACCACAATCGATATCTTGCCCAGCCCTGTCTTAGAGTGAAGAATTTCTCTTAACTAAGCATAACGCCATTATCACAGTTGAGGGGGAAAAAGAATTCCATAACAACAGCTAGCATTCAAAGACAAAACTGTTTTCCTATACATTACTATATAAAATAATTTCCAAATTGTTGCCAAGAAGAAAAAATACTATAAATGTAGATATAATAAAAATGTTTAGAATTTCTTAAATGGGTGTTTAATGTGAAGCACTAAATACTAAAATATTTCTTAAAATTTCTTACGAAAATATATTACTTATGTTTTAAAGTTAGTCCTTTCTTCCCCATAATGCTATAATAACTAAACTAAGTTTTACAGATATTATAAATATTATTGCCAATACTGGCAATTTTTATCAATCTGTCAAAAGATTTCCTTTCCCACATCCATTGTAAATGCAGCCCAAACTCTACACACAGGTATCTTTGTTCCAAAATATACATCAATGATATATTAAACATTTTTTAATGAGATTTTTTATCATGGTCAGAGACAATATATTAAAATATTCTTACTTTATTAGTATTTGATTGAATTTTTTTAGTGTATTGCTTGTCCATACAGACTGAAAAGGAAAACCCAGTTTGCATGTAAAATGAGATGAAACTGTCTCTAAATTGCTTGACAGATGACTTAACCATAAGATTAACTAATGCATAACTTGCTGATTAATCTACAAATCACAGAAATGATTTTACCAGTAAAGACAATTAGTTTTAAATTATAACTAATTGGGATGGGAAAATTTAATCAGAAAACAAAACACTAAAAAGAAACAGTGATATAACATATTTGATCACTACAGTAAGGTCTCAATTATTAGTTATTCAAAGGCTGGATAATAACCAATTAAAATGCCATATTTTAATATACTTATGTCTGGACAGATCCACCAAAGCCCTTAGGGGAGAGTAAATTTGCCTTTTTCTTTTTCATTCATTTCCAAAATGTAGTGGAATAATTTTCTCCCCCCTCCCTTTTTCATTAGTGGCTTTATCTTTTTGCAAATTTCATATAATCCACTTAATTAAATGCCATTTAAGCTATGACTAAACCCTTAGGGATAAGTTCCTTTATGAATCAAGAGTTCTGCTTTGTGAGAGCTCATTAACATATATGACCAAAATTCCAATATTCATATTTTAAAATGTATATAACTAGTATATTTTTACAATAACTAAATTGAGCTGTATTGTATATTAAAAGTTCAAGATCTAGTCAACAAATGTCAGATGATAGAGATGAAGGTTTTACTTACATTTGTAACAGCTATAGCATTTTTATCATAGTACTTCTTCTTTTCGTATTTATCTCGGATGAAAAATTCCACTGCTCTGAAAACAGATAACTTAAGGAAAAACATTAAGTTCAGTGATGTGTACACTTCCCTTTACCAACTCCTCTCCACAAAGCTGAGACTCTAAATTCAATTTTTTTACTCCCCAGCCTGTGCTTTCCTCATACTATTTCTGCAACTAAATTCTGCAACCTATGTTTCTTTCTCACAAAAAGTCTCTTTCAAGAAAGTAGCCATTCAACAAAACCACGCAACCTAATTCTAGAAAGAAAGTAACCATATTTCTCAATTCCACCACACTCTTCAGCTCTCCATCTCCCTCCCCAAAGCTCTAAATTCAATTAAGGTTCATTTTCAATTTTCAATATAAGTAAAGAAACTAATACCCATACAGCACCCACAGTCTACCAGATACTATGTAATGTACTGTCCACAGACCAGCAATGCACACATTATTATTTTTCTACTTCATAGATGAAGCAGCAGCAACTTGGAAAATTTAAACAATTGTGATTTCAATACTTATATTCTTTCCAATTATCCATGGTTGCATCATAGAGGATTGCCTGTGTATCACAAGAATAGTGGCCAATTTTTTACTTACAAAGCTGAGGAATGGAGAAGTCAAGAAGCTAAAGCCAAGGATAATAACTATTTCATGTTTTTGAAGTTGGCTGGCCTAGTCTTAACTGTTGATAAAGTGAGCCACTTCTACAAGGATCTGAGATTTTTGAATTACCTGAAGAAGATGACTTCTCTTACTACTCAATCACTGCTTTATCATATTCTACTAAAATGGGAATTCTTCCCTTAAGATTCTTAACCTAGTTATTACCATGAACCCCACAGGTAAAGCCTGTGGACTCCTTTCTGGGACAGGACTTTTTAATGCATAAAATAAAATATGTAAGAATTACAAACACAATGAATTACACTGAAACATAATCTCTGTAGATCCTCAGGTTAAGATATCCTTCTGTTTAAAAGAAAAGTTACCAGAAGCAGTAAAACAATACATTTTCAGCCAATAACTCCCTATTAAAAGTTAATAAAAGCCTTTTAGATTGACAGTTGAGGCAATAGGCAATGGAAAGAGTCGACAGACCACTATATAGTGGATATAAGAGTTGAGGCATTATAAAAGCACTCAAAGGCCTTTCACAATGACAAGACAGAAAACCTAAATGTTCAATTTATTAAGTCAACTAAATAACTGAAAGCCACTTTTTAAAGATAGTTTTCTGCAACCTGAGTATGTGAAAGGCTCTTTAGATTATCTTTTTTCTCCTCTTAACAACATATAAGGTAGGTGCAATTTCACAACTAAAATGGAGCACAAAGTTTTTAAAGTTCTCTAGGATTCTATAGTACAAAGGAGAGTTGTGACTTGAAACCAGGAACATCTGACATCTACCTTTTCAGAATGTTGTTGACTAATTCATAAAAGTCTCAAGTTCATTTGTGAATCAGTCAGTTAATTTCTGATAATGATAACAAATGCTTTAAAATGCAGAGAAGAAAGCCAAATTTGGAAGGCATATTCATTTTCAAAGTAGCCCTGAAGATCCTTTCAAGTGAAAGGCCCCAGAGCTCCTATAAGGCTGCATGTTTAGATATGTGAACATTTTGGCAGCCTATCTACTAAAGGATGCCAAGATTTTCTTAAAATGCAATAGTATTTTATATTACTATTTCACATGTACATCAGCTAAATGTTAAGTTTGCTCATGATTATAAATCCAAGTTCATATTGTAGTTTTCTATTTTTCTAACAGAAAAAAAATGAAACAGTCAAAAAGGTAACCCCTTGAATGAGATGTAGGAATGTGGATATATTGAGTAATTTTCATTGTAGAAATGACTATTTACTTCCACAAAAGAGAAGAGCAAAAGAATTTACTTATTACACTGATGTCATTTTCACTCCAAGTAATACAAAATATACTTATTGTTTTAAAAAATTATATATTTTAAAAACTAATTATATTTACTGTGAAATAAATGTTAAAGCAAATAATGCACATGTAGTTATTTTTTTCACTAAAGAAAACTTCAAAATCCAAATTCTTAAAGTATAATTTTATGTTTAAATATCTGGGAGGAGAATAACACTGATATTTTTGTATTTTAAAGACAGAAACAATAATTTTGGACATTGTTTAAAGTGTATTAGATATTAAAGCCTAAAAAGATTTTACTTTCTCTTTTATGAAATATTTATGACAAAGAAAAGATCGCTGTTCATGACCAAAATCCATTATTATTAAGGTTAGAAATATAGTATATAAAATAATTTAACCACCAATAGTAAAACTAAAATATTGAAAACTATGATGGTTTATTAATACCAAATTTGAAAAAGGCAAACATTTCAAGTGTACAGTCTTTTGGAGTGAAAAACAATACTAACATCTTGTAAAACGATATGCTGTTGTGAATTTTTGGAAATGACAGATAGTGAAATCTTAATTTATATTTAATATATTTGATATAAATAATTTAACTATTACTGAGTCTAATTTTTTATAAGAAATCCTCTCAGAAATTACCTAAGAAGCAAGCATTTAAAAATTGTATGAGACAAATGCTGATGTTTTTCAAGGATATAAAACTTAACTAAAAATGAAGCATTAGGGCAGGAGAACTTATTAGAATCTTCCTAATTATTAATATAAAGCATTACTTTCTAAAAAGCAATCAAAGTCTACCACAAAGTCAATTTTTAAAATGGGTGGGATTCACCTGAGGAAAGACTGTGATTTAGGTAACACGCTATGTCTTTGGTTGTTCTCAGTTCCTACATGTCTCTTAGAGCAAAAGCATAATCACACAGTCCTTATATATGTCTGTACGAGGTCCCAAATGCAAGCCAATTCTTCATATTAATTCACCTAAAGAAACAATATTTAATTCCATGGATCAGCAAATTTTTCCTTAAAGGTAAAGACAGCAAATATTTTAGGTTTTGCACAATAGTCTATTTTGCAACCAATCAGCTCTGCCTTTGTAGCTCTAAAATAGCCATTAAAAAATTCATAAACAAGTGGTTCACTGGTGGCGTAGTGGCTAGGCTCGGTGCTCTCACCACCATGGGCTGGGTTCAAGCCCCGCTTAGGGAACCAATCAAAAAAAAAAAAAAATCATAAATAAATGGACTTGACTGTTCTAATACATTTACTTATAAAATCAAGAGCTGGCTCACAGACCTATAGCTACTGATTCCTCGACTCCATTCTAAAGCTAAAGAGCAAAAGAATAGCCAAACTGGATTTACAGAGTCTCTGTGTCCGCCCACGATCGCTCTAGTCCTCCTATACCTGAGGAAGGTATGTTCCAAGACCCCCCAGTGTGTGCCTGAAACCGTGGACAGTACTGAACCCTAGAATATACTATGTTTTTTCCTACACATACATACCTATAATAAAGTTTAATTTGTAAATTAGACAGAGATTAACAACAAAAAATAATAAAATAGAACAATTAGAACAACATACTGTGACTAAAAGTATGTGAATGTGGTCTCTCTCCCTCTCTCTCTTAAAATATCTAAAATTTTCCATTTACTATTTTGGACCATGGTTGACCATGGGTAACTTAGAACTACAGAAAGCGAAAGAGATAATAACAGACTACACTATGAACAATTTGAGGGATTTTAAAGGGAACCTAATTCCCAGAGAAGATGGCCTCCAACGTACATCCTCATTTCTGGTACCAGTAGGCACTTGCTATTTAACTAGCAGTTACTGTGTCCTTGAAGTTAGCTAATCTATTGAACCTACATCTAGATATGTAAAAAAGATACTAATACTCATCGCACAAAAGTTGTTCAGAGTTCTGGGGAAAATAAACATAAAGCACTTAACAAGGTACCTAACAAACAGTAAGCATTCAATAAACAAATAGCTTATATTTTCATATAAATTTGTATCTGTTTCCTCCATTCCTTTAAAATGGAGATAACACTAAGACTTAATCACACGGGATTACTGTAAGAATTAAGTAAACCAGTGTTTGTAAAGAACTAAGACCAACAGTGCATGGCCCATAGTGAGTGCTATTTTTTAGCTCTTATTATTAATAAATGCATTTTGATAGTCAAAACTTGAAAACATAGGGCCCATTGTAAAGGGAGGAACTGCAAAGCAGCTATTGTGTTAAGGGCTAAGATGGCTTTCATATCACAACTTTAAATAGATGAGCAAATGAGAAACAGTGACAAAAGAACCAAAGAATTTGGAGATCAGGAAATCTTATTTTCATTTTCCAGTCTCCTGGTGTCCTTTGAGACAATGACTTAAGTTATACTGACAGAGATCAATAATACAACCAAAAAAAGTTATAAATAGAATAGCAACATTTTCAGGGAATCAAGGTAAGCAACATATCAATAATAATTCAAATTTAAGTGGCTGATTTGGGATTTAGTAAACAAAGCACAAGATACCCCGGAATCTTCCCCACACCTATAGATACAAAACATTAAGTACAGTACCCTTAATCATCCCCATCCTCAAAATTAACACATGGTACTATACCTGCCCAGAGAATTTTTAACAATACTATGTATTTTATCTTTTAACAAGTATTTATTTGATTTTTAAGATTTTCCTCCTTCCTGAAAGATATCATTTAAAAGACAACTAAATTAATATCTACTCCCAAGAAAACCTTCCAGTTCTAGACATACCACTGACAGCCGCAAAATTTTAAAAGCTCACAGAACTGAACTGCTGATTGGTTTTGGTGTACAATAGATCTCATGAAACTGAAAGAATTAATGTTTTTAGATAAGACAAAATATCCTAATAATGAAAAGCTTAATATAAAGCTTTATCATTTGTCTGTCATGCACTGGTACATGCAGTCCATAATTAACTACATTCCACAAGAGAAATTACCCTTTCATAGCAGCTTTTGCATAACTTTTGTAATTGCAAAGCTTTTTTACATTGACATTTTGTTAAGAATGCTGTGAGGTCCCATATTATGTGAATTTTACTCAATTTGGTTCCACTTGCCTCTACAGGTGAGACAACTGTATTTAAATCAATGAAAGTACCGAGATATTAATTAGGCTTTAAGAACAAACAGCATAGAGCTTTAAAATGATTCATGAGATAAGGGGACAGGTTTTCTTACTGGTCTCCTTAACACAGCCTCCAAATCAGTGTTTCATAATTAAAAGAGACAAAAATGATATTCTATAACTAAGGTTAAAAAAAAATTTAACGCTATAGTGTTACATTAGATACAGGAGCCTGTCTCATGGTCCAAGAGGTATCCAACTTTATATATTCACAGTGTCAAAGATCAAGGATTTATTGATACCAGATACCAATCAAGCCACTGTAAAAATCCCATCTCTCCTAAAGTTTTCAGGTAAGGACCAAATATTTAAAAATATATCAGCGGAAACATCAGAACTAGTAATTCTATCTCATTAATCCATTATGATAAGGTTCATCATAAAGTTGATGGTAATTACTTAAGAAATAGTATTCCTACAAACATATAAAAAATGGTACATAGAAAAGTTCAATATAAGAGGATACCAAGAATGTATATATTTATTGTCTGCCCTGAGTATCTTCAAGGCTTATTCGAAAATAACATGGAATCCTGGTGATGAACTGAGTAATCTGGAAGCCACTTTCATCCACAACGTACACACAATGGTACCTCCAAAAATTTCAAGAATCTTAAGTAATTTGCCCTTTACATTCAAGCTCAAAACCCCCAACTCAAACCACATCAACCCCCAACACACATAATACACACAAACTTCCAGAAATGGGAGATTCCTTAATTTAAGGGATCTTATATGTCATCTCGGTGCTGGAAGTAAGAAGCAGAAAAAAACGAAATAAATACAAGTAGCAAGCAGTTAGTAATAATCACCTAGGAGAGTATGTTTGCTCAGCCATGTTCTCTTCCCCAGGGTTCTGTCCTAGGCCTTTATTTTGCAAAAAAAAGGAAAACAGTATTCCCAAGATTTTCAATAAAACCCCCAAAAAGAATAAAAGACCATCACCCTAGTTAAATGTAACTTCACACAGCACGTTTTTATTCTTTACATGCTAAGTGACTCTCCTATCTGCACTGTAGTTCCTGCTTTCTTCTAGGGTCCAAACTCACGTTTCCAGCCAGTTAATGGGTAGCTCCATGCCTAAAGTAACGAAGCATGGCTCATTATCTTTCATTTCTTAAACTCTTAAACCTTCATCTGGTACTGAATTCCTTCTCTCCACTGAATTCCATAGAACCTCAGTTAAGCTAGAAAATCTGGGGTCCTCTCAGTGTCTTTCTCAGGAACAAAGCCAATTTTAACTTAATCCACTTGCTCTTGCTTTTCTGATTTCCTTCTGATCTTCCCAATTTCTTCCAGTCCATTCTCAATGCTACTATGTAATTTAAATCTTCATCACTGCTCATTTCAGGGCTATACTACAGTAATATTCTACATGGTCTCTCTGACTCCAAGACCTCTTTCAACTAATCTTCCTTGTGGCAGAAAACATTTGTAATATCTCTCCTGCTTCAAAACACTTCAAGGCTTTTCAAAACCTTCAACCCCTTGGGGCAATGAAATGAGGTCCAAAACTGCTCTATATAGCAACAAAACGCCCTGACAATCTAAAAAATAAACTTCTGCTGCCACTCGCCCTAGAAAACTTAAATTTTGTCACATCAAAACCTTAAAATATCATGTTTCTTCACACCTTAATTCTGCTCGCAGAATTTTTTATGCCTGAAATGTACCCCTCACTCTTACCTTAGGATTTTGCTATAATAAAAATAGCCTTGGATACCAGATTGCTAAATTTGAAGGAAGGAGGGGGGAAGCAGAAACAGAACTGGTCAAATACAAACACTAACCTTCTGAATGTAATTTAAATGGCTCTATACAAATATGAAAACATATATAATGACCTGTATCTCCATGTGAGAAAAATCACCTTTTTCACTGTTTGACCAAACTGTTTTAGTATACAAATAGGTAATGTATAACTGATCTTTAAGAAGTTACATTTTACCGTGAAAACTGCAAATGTCAACTTTGGATAGAATCACAAATACTTAACAATCAGCTAGATAATCTTATTTATAGAGCAGTACCATTTTGATGACTGTTTTCTCAAACTTTGAGTTGAGAAATCCTATAGAACCAAATGATTTTATACTTAACAAATGTGAAAAGCATCCAAACTAAAAGGTGTGTGAGAAAATATTCTATTCATGCGTTAGAGCAGATCTGTAAAGTAAACCTTTTTGTAAGTAAAATTATGCAAAGATGGAATGTCAGTAGTAAATATAAGCATAAATTACTTCAGGACTTCCATTTTCACTAAATATGTAATTTACCTTTTAAATGCATACCTGCCAAACTGCTTCATATAAATATAATTACTATATAAAAGTGATCAAAGAAAACCATTTGGAAATTATTTTTAAAAACACTCAATATGCTCACAAGTCAAATTTCTAATACAGTATAAACAATAACATATACTCTCCAATCAAGAGTTTGAAATCAGTCATAATTTACACTTAGTAATAATTACATAGAAATACTATGTGAATCATGCATTACCTAATAAAAATTTACTACATACAAAGCACAGTGCAGGGCAAATCATTTTCTATCTTTAATGAATAACCATATAATAAAGTTCACATCTTCCTAAATACAAACAGTAAAAATATAAACTGTAGAAGTGAATTAATTCTTTACAAACCCACAGTAAGAAATATTAAAGGATACTGATCTGTCTGTGGTCTTCGAAAGTTCTCTGGAAGATTGGCTTCATACAATAGTCTTGCTTTAGTATTACCCATATCTTGCATACACTATAATAAAATAACAAATTAAGAATTTCCATTACTCACATGAACATTAAAAAGTAATCCTTATACACACACACACATATATATATATACACACATACATACCAGGTACCACTTATTTTATACCAATATATATACTTGCCCTTATAAAAATAATTTAAATCACAATTATAAAATTACTCAAGTTCAAAACAGAAGCACATTTTTAATCCTTCACATTTTTCAACATATGTGGAGCCACAGTTTTCTAATTTTTTTCTCTGTGAATATAATACCAACTTTATTTATACTCACTGCTTCCTAAAAGTGAATTCCCTGAGTAGTTCGTGGGCAGTATTATTACTGTTTTCAATGTACCACTTGAACAATACTGCTGTTTCCAAGATAACAACTCAAGATTAAATTTTCTTTGTTTTAAGCTTCAAAATACCGTGGGGTTTAATGATTTACAATCAATATTACTAGGGAGAGCAGACAAAAGAAAAGTAGTGCTAACCTAGAACTCTACAGAAGTGGATTAATTTGAGTATTAACCTTTGAGATTCTACTGAAAGATATGGATCCTCTCCCTACCAAAAAAACTGTGCTCAATGGCCAAATTTTGCATACAAGTTCAGAAGTTCCTCCTTAAAATCTATAAATCCCAAGAGTAACAACCATAGTTCAGGTGATATAAAATGATTTAAAAATCATTTCACCCAGTTTAATTAAGTTTCAGTATTATCTATGAATAAGGACTAGCCAAACGTTACTTACTGGATATTCTATTACATTAGAAACTAATTTACAAATAAAACACTATTCTAGTATTATTTTACATTATTTACATAGAGTTTGAGTTCCTTAAAATGTTTTCACTGGTAGAAAAATCATTTTTATAATTTTTTTAAATTCCTAGACATACATACACACCCACACCCTGAGAAGACAATCCAGGTTTAACAGATTAGTAGATGTCAACCTTGAGTTGTAGCCCTCAAGTGTACATAGAACTTACCTTTCTTCAAATAAAAAATAGAGTGATTTTTCTCCCAACTAAAAGTTTTAGGACATGCAAAATACTAATAATATACACTCACTGCTGCATCTCTACTCCACCCTGCCTAAACCTAAGTATTCTCTCAAAGTAAACAAGATTTCTAAGTTATTCTTCTAGAGATAAAGAGAAAGTGAAGCAACAGGGAGCTGGTAAATATACGGGTACAGTAAATTAAAAAAGAATTAAAGGTTTTTCTTATTTAGCTCTAGAGATGAAACAGAAACTAAGGCAAAACAAACCCAAACTTCAAAATAATATAAAATTATATGTCAACTATAATTTAAAAATAAATTTTTAAAAGTGTGTAAGACGAGCAAACAGTTTGTGTAAGGTGAACTGACAGTACAACATCAGAGGATTCTACTATATCATGATACACACTAGCATGAAGTTAGTATCAGTAGAACTAGTATGTAATTTGGGGGGTGGGGGAAGGGCGGTGAAAAGGTGAGAAACTGTCAGTATAGCTTGCCCTTCCTAAAAAAAAAAAAAAAAAAAAAAAAGTTTTCCATCTAAAGCATTCAAATGATACTGCATCTTTGTGCCACAGTGGGAATTTGGAAGTAGAGATTATTAAGTTATATAATCATAAATGCAATAAACATTTGGAAAGAATTAGACCAAGAAAAAACCTACAGTAGGCTCTCCATTAATCAGAACTCAAGCAACTGGCTTTCTCAAGCAATCGGCAATTTTTTTTTTTTTTTTGCTTGAGATTTTGCCAGTTGCTTGAGTTCCGGTTAACAGGTAGTCTACTTACATTTATCAGGCATCTACCAATCCCCATGGGTGCCTGTTAGCTGAGGAGCGTCGAATGCCTACTGTATCTTAGTTTGCACAATATCTGCAATGAAGCAAAAAATAACTTAGATGCAGCTCACAGAAACTATGAAAGTAAGAAGTTTCTATCAAGCAAACAAGAATACATGAAAACTTCAACAAAAAATTTAGTAAGACGAAAAACACTATCTGCTGTACATGCCATATCTCATTAAGCTTATATTTTTCCTCTTATTTTAACATTTATGAAATAGTAATACATCTTATAATTTACAGTATCTTATAAAGGATAATTGTTTCCTTATTAGTCCACAAAATGGAGGTGCATCTTACAATCACCGATATCTTATATTCAATGAATATGACTGTAAACATTTTATTATATATAAAAAATTCTCTTTATTTAATGTAGGTCATTTATATTTTATTTTGGTAAAATAAAAAATATAGTACTTAAGAATAAGGTGTGCAAGTACATTAGACCAAATTATTTAATGTTTTACTAGAGATGCTATTCATCACAATTAGGGAGGGAAAAAAATGGTAAAAACTGAAAGAAAGCAGTAATGTGAAATTATGTCTCATTTCTACAGGAGACCACTGCCAAAAAGTGGCTGGATGCAGGTGTATAGGTGTGTGTTTGTTAGCGGGACTCGGGGAAATAAGAATTCAGTGACATCAGATTTAGAAAGATCATTTTTAAGCCCAGATAGTTTCTAAAAAGTAGAATCAAGTATGGTAGAAGGAAGGTCAGCAATGAAAAGGTCAATAAAGATGAAAAGTTAAACAATTTAGAGACGGTTAGAACTAGGGTAAGATATAATAGGAGCTGGCATTTTCAAGTGGTATGGTACAAACTAGCTGTCCTCAAAGTTTCAAGACATCACAGGTAAAGGCCCTACAGAACACTATGAAAATTTATTCTATTGGCCCTGAAGAACAAACTCTGTCTGGTAATCAGAAAAAAATAATGAAAATAACCTAATGACTAAAATGCATTAGCCTCAATAATTTATTTTGATACAAATAATATATATACTATTATAAATTGCATATATTATATATTACATATATTGTACATATACATATACATTTTATATTTCAAAAAACTTGATTTAGATATTATTACCCTAATTTGACATGAAAGGAGATTGAATCTGGAAGATGCTAGGGTACAGGCCCATGATTATTAATCTCCATTGAGTATTTACCTCTTGATAGAACCAACATCAGCCATCAGGAGTTTAGTTATCTCAAGCCGCATCCAATAAAACTAGGAACTATGTCCTATAGGGCTTACAAACACCAGGCTCTTTGCTTTAGAAGCTCAGTTTTCATTTTACAGATGAGAAAACTGAAGCACAATGAGGTTATATCAGTTCTCTAATGGGGAATACAATGAATCAGTTTCAGGGTTGAAACTAGGATCAAGTTCCCTCAGCCCCAATCCTTACCACCATGCACCAACTAGTCAGAACAAATATCCAGGAAATTTGAACACAAAATAGTACACTGTAAGTATTGCCTCCATTATTAAAAGATCATTCCTTTTATTAAAATATTAGTCTTTTTCTTTTAGGTTCTCTCCACCCAAAATGCTTTAGCAAAATGCACTGTTAGGAAGGAGGATATTTAGTTGCTTATTCTTTGGCAACTTATAATTCAGTTTTCCAGAGCTAGGATGAGCAGACTGCATATAGAAAAAGAGCACATACTTATTTTAAAAGAAATGCCATTTAGATAGATATTTTAAAATTAATATCATTTACTGTTCCTATTAAATTCAATCTGTCCTATTTTACACATTATGTATTCCTAGAAAAATTTTACATTGTATAATACTTTTTAAATGAACCATTTTCATCCCAAACCACTACTATTATAATTGCAAAGGAAGCTTCATCTGAAAATGGTATTATTATAAATCACATTTAAGAATCTCAAAACTTACTACTAAAAGTATTTTGTCCTTGTCAATCCATAACTATGTCTTTTTAGTTTCTCTACATAATCTAGTACAAAGAACAATATCTGCCCGAGCCTCACAAATCCATCACTTAAAATTCAATTTCAAAAAAGAAAAAAAAATACTATCTGAATTGAAATGCTGACAAGCATCAAGCATGGGCTGTCATATTATCATCATAATCTAATGTAGATGAAGGCCTGAAACTTTGCAGTAGAAAACATTTCATACCCGGTCCTAGTATTTGCACTAAAAACAACAGAACCTACATTCTAAAAGAGTTCTAAGTTTTCTGTTTTACAGAAATTCAAGAGAATTAGGATTGTCAATTTAAAGTTTTAATTGGCATCTATTTATTGAATTAGTGTAATTTAATAAACTAAATCATATAAAATATAACTAAACCTAAAATCAATATAACAAAGAGTAGGAATAAATAAAAAGAAAATAGGCAGAATCAGTAAGGAGACAAACAAATGTAATGGAAAATTTTATTCTTATATAATGGGATTGTATATGTTTTTTAAAAAATCACTGTTCCATGTCAATGAGGCATCTCCAGTGGGGGGGGGAAAAAATTTACTGAAAAAAGAGCCTTGAAATAAATGTGAAAGTAAAAGGTAACAGGAATAGATAGAAATAAAAGTGCCCAAGTTTAAATCATTGTCAATATCAGGAAATAACAATAGAAGGCAAAATAAATGATGGACCACTTGATATTCCAAGTTAATGATTCATTTTCCTGAGAATAAAACATGACAAAATTTTGTTCTTTTCTTTAATCTTCTCAAATCTAGAAAGCAGAGCTCTTTGTGGAATCCAACCCAGTGATACAACTACTTCTGGGTATAGCTTCTATTTGTCCTTGCCCAACTAAAGCCACACACCGTCCAGGCCAGGGTCAGCAGCTACTTTTAAGAACTATGGCTCCTTGGACCTCCCCTCTTCTTCACCTTTGTGTATTCTCCCCTTTTTCTCAGTACCTACCTCCTACCTGTCCTGGTAATGTTTCCTGCACTTTCTCCCTCAGATATTTTATTGTTAAACTAAAATTCACACTAATGTATTAATTCAGGAAACTATCTGTATAATTTTCATAAATGTTTATGTGTGTACTGATTTGCCCTTCTGGATTTACTAGCTATTTTAAAAAATCGAGTAAGTGGAAAAAAGAACAGCAGCTACTAAATAAAGAACTGAGATTATGTATTGCATTGTTGTAAATGATTAGGTTACAAGGTGGCAATTAGATCTAAATTTCCAAAGGCAAAAATGCAAAACATTAAAATATCAATAAATCTTACACGTTAATGTATAATGGAAGGATGCTACATATCTATGTTAAATCTGGAGGAAGAAAGGTAAAACCATGCAAAACTCTTCTACTCAATTTTCTAAGGAATAAATGGAAAAGAATCTCACCCACAGTTCAAAAGATTATTGTGTCAGGATATGAAAACAACTAAAAATGTGTACCAAGTATATATCTGTGTACATGAATAAAATATTTCAAGAAGAATATACAGGAAACTGATAAATATAGTTGTTCCTAAGGAGAGAAACTAGATGACTGAGCGACACAAATGGGTGGGAGACTATTCACTTTACACATTTTGTACCCTTTCCATATAGCATTTCCCATTCTCCCAAACAATAAAATAATTAGAGAGAGGCTATATTAATTTTGCATTGTTTCTAAATAAAATACTATTGAGAAAACACTTAGTAAGAGTATCTAAGTAGCATCTAAATCAGAGCAAGACCTTCCTCACTGGTATCCTCCATTCCTACTTGAAGAACAGTCTTCTAATCAACAAGTTATTGAATCAAATCAAATTAATACATTTTTATAAATCTCACCCAAGTATAGCTTTCAGTAAAAATAAACTCAAAATATAAATATGACTGACATTTATTTAGCACGTCTTTTCCAGTAACATCATCTTCTTAAAGAAAAAGTATTGTTGTTGAAGATTATATCATTGAAATTTCAATGTTTGTTTTTGCTTCTTAAAATTTAAATGTATTTGTTTCTGTGTGGGAGACAGAATACTACTTGCTCTACTATTTTCTGTTCATTAAAATTTTTAGATCACAAAGACTAAGATTTTCAAACTGCCTTGGCTAAATGCGTATTTCAAAAAGAAAAACTCGATTAAAAAGAGAAAATGAGTATTTTGCAGTCCCTCAATAAATTCTTCATGTCAATGACTCACCTCTACTACCTCTTGAAATTTTCCAGAATAGTTTTCTATCTTCCTCTCAAAAGCCACCAGGATTTCTTGCATAGGAGCAAGCTTTTCGGGACTGGTTTCAAGATCTTTTGGATTCCAGCTGCTGGAAAAGAAGGGCCACCATTTTTGGTCTCAGGAACTCTTTGGAAATATTTAATACAGAGTCCATTCCTTCAGTTTTTATAAAATTGTGTTTAGGGAAGTGCTTCTCTGTTTAATTTTTCTTTTTAAAAACAAAGGTAAACCACACATTTAAAACTTAAAATTTTTAAATGATGGTGTATAATCAGAGCTACTAGATTTATATTTTTCACAATTTCTAGACGTTCTTAAATCTTGATTTATCTGTCACAGCATTTCTAATTGCTACAAATTCAGAAGATGCATTCTTTTTTTAAGTAATAAAATTAAACATTGTTATGACAAAGTTGAAAGAGTTTCATGTCACAGTCTTTTGTCATCTGTACTTACTATGAAATCCAGGAATAAACCACTACTTTCATCCTAGGTGTTTAAGGCCCAGCTCAGGATTCTTCCTGGACTCTTCACTCCTCGATCAGAAGTCTTAGTGATTCTAACTCTAAAATTTCTTGTAGGCTTCCCCCAATAATCAATCCCATTGCTACTACTGTAGTTCAAGATCTAGTCACCCACTGACTGAGCCACCAAAGAAACAAGCCCATCAGATTTATGTTTTTAAAAGTAACATAACATTAAATGTCACTCTTCAACATTTTAAGAGCTTCCTGCTTTGTCCCTATCCCCACTATCACTCACAGAATCAAGACCAAACTAGGTTGCAAGTTTCACCTTTACTACCTACCACACAGATAACTGTGCCCGATGCTGTTTCTCAAACACATGTTTTCTCCATCTTTCTGCCTGAAAGGCCCTCTGCACACTGTAGTATGCTTTTTGAATTCATAAACAAATAAAGGTCACTATAAAAATAATAATGAGATATTTCTAAAATACGTGCAAACTTATCATATGTCTAGATTATTTTTTTTAAAAGGAGCCACTACTAAGTAACTTGCTAAAGATCAACCACCAGTTAGTTAACAAAGCCAAAACCAAAACCCAGAGTTCCAGCCCAGTGCTTTGACTATGCCTGCTACTCTATCATTATTATATTCACCAAAGCAGGGAAGAGAAGTGATTATACCCTTCAAATATTATGTGCAATAAAATTAATAATAATTATGTTTCCAGATGATCCATTCATACAGATATTCATTCATTGCTACCTAACAATTTTCTACCAAATATAGCACTCTAGATGGAGATATATAAACTCTTAACTTTAAATACTTTATTATTCCTTTAGTTATACTGTCTCAGTTCTACCTGGTTAAACAATATAGAAATAACAGTTAAATTAATAAAAGACTTCCAAAAAGTAGTATCTTATCATGCTTTTCACTGATTTGACCCAAGAACTATAATCAGTCACTAGGAAAAGAGAATTCTAAAAACTACTGCTGACTTTGTCAAAAGTTTAGCCTAAAAAACAATTAACAAATCAAGAGAAAGAAGAAAATACAGGGCACAATCTTGCACATTCAAATAAAAATAAATGGAACATTTTCCCTAATGGATTGCTAAAAATGCAAACTTATTAAACTTCACAGATTAAATTTTGTTACAGACAGTATCACATTTCTTTTCTCAGCATACTCTATACATGTACATAATACATATAACTGTCCCCTAGCTCTGGTATTTTTTGAGAACACATTTAAATAATCCAGGGAAGAGGTTAGCATAAATTGAATCTAAATCAACTTAAAAAGTTAAGTATGTACATTTAAGGTCATGATTTGAGAAATTTCATCAGTTTGACGGAACTATAATGAGCACTCTTCCTACAAAAACAGAAAAAAGTTGCTTGACCTTGGGTTTTCCTGAATAAATGTGTACCAAGAATTGTATACTGAAAGCATATTATGTGCCTGGTTCTAAAAGGCACTATGAAAATTTATCTAAGCGTCAAAACCTTGAGAGATTAAACAATGTTCCAACACATCCAGGTCAAATGTGGTTATATCATGAAATTCTCC
This sequence comes from Lyroderma lyra, assembly GCA_004026885.1. Taxonomy (NCBI): domain Eukaryota; kingdom Metazoa; phylum Chordata; class Mammalia; order Chiroptera; family Megadermatidae; genus Lyroderma; species Lyroderma lyra. The sequence continues at coordinate 25,532 of PVJL010003513.1, forward strand.
AAACAGCTTTTTTTGTTTAAAATTGGAATTTTGTTCCATTATATATTGCTTGTCATGGAAACTCCGAATAGCAGTGACAATTTCTGAAGCTCCCAGAAGTTCCTCTCACACAGATAAAAAGAAATCATAACTAGAAAAAAATAAAAACCCATGTACCATATTTACAACAAAATCTATTAGTGTAGTCTCCCCATAAACTCCCAAAATGCCATCATTAGGTTCAGACAAGGCACTAATCATCACTAGGTCTGCTCGACACCTGCAACTAATGGGGAGTAGGGTGGATCTGAGAACAGAATACTAAAACAGTGAAGAGGTACAAACCAGAAAGTACAGTGATCCAATCTTAAGGAAGTACGTGAAATTGAAAGAATTTTTACCCAATCCAATAGCAAGTAAGTGCAAAGGGGCCACAATAAGCTTCAAATGGGGGGTAGAAAGGATTTCACAGGGAGAATGATCTAGCCCCTAAGAATTTTCACAATTTTTTTTCCAGGACAGGGCCTACACTGAGGAGAAACTACTGGAAAATAATTCAAAATTGAGCAGGATAAGAATAATGGAGATAAAGGAAGAGAAGGTCCAGATAAAAGTGGAAGAACAGAGCACGAAAATCTCAGAAAACAAGTGACCTTATTTTTGAACATTACATGGAAAACAAGTGGAGAGGTCTTCGAAGTTAGAAACACTATATTGAATAGCTATTCCTGTTAAAAGTAATAGAAAATTAACATCACATAAAAATAATAAAAAGAATCAAGATCAAATCTCATACAAAGTTATCAGAAGAGAATAAGAAACAGGATGACATCTCTATAATGAAACCACACTAGACCAAATATGCCCTGAAAAATAGATCAAAACTGTAATGTACTAATTCAGAACAAGCTAAAAGACATATACAATATATAAAGGAACATATAAAACGAGTTAAAAGACATGTGAAGTTATGAAAGAACAACTAAATCAGAAATTAGAAACTCTGGGACTTAAAAACTCAGAAAAGAATTAGAAATAAAAGAAAAATATTTCAGAAATGAATATAACAAAAATGGAACATGAAAACAAATACAACAAATAATGCCCTAAGAAAACTAGAGAGACAAAAGAATAAAATATTTTAAATTAAAAAAAGAGTAAGCAAAAGGATCCAAAGAGAAAGTGACAAATATCATAGTTAGGCACTGATGATCCAACATACAGGTAAGAATCATTGAAGGAAACTCAAACAAGGAAACAAGATACTAAAAAACTAATTTTTAAAAAGCCACTGAAATACACAATTGAAACTATATATTGAAAGTACATATGAAGATATACATTGCAAACATTAAGAAAAACAAGGCTGCAATGGCTATAGGAAAATGCATAACAACTATGATATACCTATATCACTGCTATGCAACAAAAAGATCATCTGAACCAGTTATAGTGCTTTAAATTTTCTAGCAGCCTCATTAAAAAATAAAAACAGGTAAAGTTAATTTTAATAATATATTTTATTTAATTCACGTTTCTCTTCTGCAAACTCTCGTAGAAAATATAATAACTTACCTCACCTTCATCAATTCAATACATTCTTGGATATTGTTCCAAGTAAAACAATACCTGCAGAAACTGCATGATTCAATGTTAAATTTACGTTTCAACTGTCTCTCAATATTCGAGTCTCAGGTTTCTATTTTTTAAAGATGGCAGAAGTACGTCACAAGAAAGCTGTATTTCCATCAAGTGCAAGCCATTTTATTTCACAAAATTTTAAAGAATAAAATTTATCATAATTTCATCTGAAATATACTATGAAAGAGTCAAGAGAAGAAAACTCCTTTAGTGTATTTTAGCCACTTTCATCCCCTACATATTATAATCCTTTATATCCCAATTTTACCACTAAAGACAGGGATGACATGACCACCAATATAAGTATGTTCCTGTAATTTAATCCTTTTTTAGCTACAGAGAAGTATTTAAAGTATCTATCAATTCACTTTTGCCTATTCTCCCTATATTTGGCCTACATGATTAGAAATTCAAGTTGAGACCACAGAATGCATCAAAGTTTACTGATGAAGATTCGTGAAAAACCATGATTTTAGTTTCTTTAGGAAAAAATATTTTCTAAGATCAAAGTTTAAATTAACTAAGACAAACAGGTCAATACTATGATATATCTATTGCTAAATTAAACTAAAGGCTCCCAACTTACCTTGTAGTGAGTTTTTCTAGGAATAACAAGGTTATACTAGAAATGTAATCAATTTAGCTAGTGATTTTTTTTCCTTATTAAGGATAATATAAAGAGCAAAAATGTTTGTTCAAAATATTTTTAGAACCTATGGTTCAAAGTTAACCTGACAATCTTGTCATATTCTTTTGTATTATCCAAGAGGGCGGAAATTTTTATCCTCTGAGGTGGAATTTGACTTTCAGAAAACATTAAATCACATCTCTAGCTGTAACATACTATATTTACTCAAACGCAAATAATGAAAATGTTTTTGAGCTGCTCTGGTAAACAAAGAGGAATGAGAATACAATCAAAGAATTTCAAGAACAGTAGAGACTACTGTCATCTAAACCACTCCCCATCTGCCCATTCAATTGAATACAAGCTACACAATCCCAAGTGGTCGTCCAGCCTATCCACAAACCCACTCCAGTAATGGTAAACTCATTACCTTCCAAGGTGTTCAATTTCATTTTTGGATTGCTTGAAATACTGGAAAACACCACCTTTCTAGTAACTGCATATTATTACCTTTGACATTCCACATACTAAGTTATACTCCCTATAACTGCTGTATTTTTGGAATCTTAAAAGTATACAGGAACATGGGAGGAAAGGACTGAGCTCTAGAAATGATAAAAGACTCTATATAAAAAATATAGGGTAAATTGGGGTAAAATGCTTGATTTTTTAAAAAATCTCCATTCTTCCCCTTCATTGCTAAAAACAGCAAGCATTATATCAAAGATTGTTCTCAGCGTGCCATTAAAAAGCATATACTGTGTTCCTATCATGAGCTATCACAAGGACTACAAATACAAATATGATAAAGTTTCTAACTACTGGGAGCTTACAATTCAGTTAATAAACATGCACAAAGTTAAATGACAATATATGGTACTAGATAATTAAATACTCAGGTTTTATTAGAGCAGGGATTTATGCTGGTTTCAAAGAATGGGAATAATTTGGTTTGACAAAAGGAATATGCAAAAACAAAACAACAACAACAAAAAATACACACCACATTTCCTTCAAGGACAACGGCAAAACCAGAACAGAAACCAAACAACATTTACAGGTGCTATACATTAATAACTATGACTGCAGCCAGAATTCCTCACATTAAAACACTGAAATAATGTCATAAATCCTTTTTTCATTTTCCCTACGGAACATACAGAGGTTTTGTTAATACTGCTATAAAGCAATTGTTCTGATATTCTATTCTTTATTCTACTCAAATGTATAATGTTGGCTGACCAAAAATATCCATGCCTGGTCATATCTACTCCTTTCTCTTAAACTTCTGTCATTGCGTTAACAGCTAGCTTTCTTTGCTTTATTGTGAAGCATTTTTTATAAAGCAATAAGATTTTTTGTAACAACAGTTACTAAATACACAAAGATGAGTAGATAATGTAAATCCATGTTGAAATTCCAGTGCAATGGAATCAATCTGACTAACTCCAGCCTCATAGAACATAGAATTAAAATAGATGCTTGAAAAAATTACCAATTACTTCATGCCAAGAATATCCAAGTCTCTTAAAAATGATAAATCCATGAACGCCAAAGCTCTCCAATAGGCAATCTAAAAAGGAACTGAAACTCACTGTAGAAGTCACTACTGGAAAGAGAGGGGGAAACCATCTAACAGCTGAATCCATGGGAGTAAATGAGTTTTCCTATGGAGAAAAACAAAAGAGCAAAAGGGCTAAAGATAAAATTGTAGAAAATCTCCAGTAGGAGGGAAAAGTAGAAAAATAGTAAAACATATAGACTAAATAGACAAAATAAAAGATGTGGCACAGTAACTTTAGCTTCTTTTACAAAGAAAAGGCTCAAGAAGGCAGTGGTTAGTGTCAAGTGAAGCAGGAAGATCAAGGAGGAGAAGGATGGAGAGTTAGATTTGGCAATCAGGAGTAATTCTTTTAGAGTGCCAACTTAGCAGAATGATGGGTGCAGAAATGAGTCACTTGAGGTAAAAGGTAAAGAAATGAAAATGAAGCCAGACAGAAAAAACCAAGAACAATATGACTTCACTCATATGTGGAATATAAAACTGAAAGCAACAAAGAAACAAAAACTCATGGATATAGTCAATAGTGTAGTGGTTACCTGAGGTTAAGGGCTGGGGAAGCCGGGTGTGGGGAGAAGGGAGGGGGAGTCAAATACATGGTGATGGAAAGAGAACTGACACTGAGTGGTGAACACACAATGTAACACACAGATGATGAACTGCAGAATTGCATACCTGGAACCTATGTAATTCTTATTAATCAATGTCACCCCAATAAGCCGTAACAATTTTAAAAAAATGAAATGAAAATGCAGGTAAAGACCTTGCTCAAGAAATTCAACTGCTAAAGGATGAGCTAGTCCATAGACAACAGTTGCTGGCAGAATGTGAGTACTTAAAATGCGTACTGGCTGAACAAGCAAATAGTGCAGTGTAACAGAGTCAAGAGTATATGTTAGGGGGAAAGGGTATAAAAGATATCTTTATGGAAGGAGCGGGGTGAGGCAACATGTTTCAGAGAAGAAGAAAGAGTTCAAAGATGTCTCTAAGTACATACATTTTTTTACTCATATTAAATATTAAGTGGAAAAGAAGGCAGGCTAAGAATGAAAATAAGGCAGAGAAGTTAGCAACCACCACCTTTTTCCACCCTGTACCTAATACAAGAGAGAACAGAAAAAGCATAAGTCCAAGCAGAAACATTCAGGGGATAGGGTGGTCAGAAAATGAGAGGGAAGAAAGCGTCTATTCTTTTGTTATAATAGTATACAATGACGTAAAATAAGAGCTGGGTTTAAAACCTTTCCTTCCTACCAAAAATGCAGTCAAAGCTAAAGTAAAAGTGATCAAGATATAAAAAGAGGGAGTGAAAATGCCTACAAAATATTTAAAGTAAGTTCACAAAGGATAATCACATGCCTATAAAAACTGGACAATTTCAAATGTGAAGTTCTACAAGATATATTTTATAAATGAATAAATTTTAGTTTGTTGCTCTGCTGTTCCCAAGAAAATATGAAGTACCTATTAATGAATGACACTAGTAAGTAATAAAGTCTGCAAGAGAAGATTACTAAAAGATTTATAGCATTAAAAGTGGTCCAAAAGTTATCAATAAATACCGAACAAAGTAGATTCTTTGTTAACTGGAACTCAAGCAACTGACAAAATCTCAAAAAAAGTTTCTTTTTCTTTGCCTGTTGCTTGGGATTTTGCTGGTTGCTTGAGTTCTGGTTAACGGAGAGTTTACTAGCATTTATCCTCCATCCACTAATCTCCATGGGTGCCAGTTAACTCCGAGTCTACTGTATATGGAATATACATTCCATATGGACAAAGTCTCACCAAAATGTCTTATTAGACAATACAATTTACAAGACTTTCTACAAAGTGAGCCAAGAAACTTGAGAGCACAAGTAATGTACCTCTATAACAAAACTAAGGTATTCTTTACATTAACTCTTTCAGACAGTGAAAAATTATTAAGAATTTCTAAATAACGGGGAAAAATTAAAATCAAGACGAGGTTAATGAACCAGTACAATATAAATACTAAAGTATTTATAAAAGAATTAAAAAAATTGGTCCTTTCCAAACAATTGAGAAGTACCTGACAATAAATTCGATATCAAAGACATTTAATCTGACCATAAGCCCTATTTTTAAAAAGAATTCTAATTAAAATTAAAGGTGAATAACTATATTTCTGTACTAATAAATATCAAAGTAAGTTTTGGTAAATTTTCAAAAAATAAACATACAGTAATTCTAACACAGCTATGATATGGTAGATGCCCCCACACATGCACAACACACATATAAATAACTAATATAAACATGGTGTACACACAATACCAGTTGATAAGAAATCATGAGGTAAAACTTAGTAAGTAGGTACATTTTACAGAGTTCACACACAAAAAAATATTTTTACTTAATAGCTTGAAATCATATTTCCAAATTAACTAATAAAAGATCTAAAAAATAAAAATAGCCAAAACTAAGTACTGTCTTGAAAATTAGAAACATGATTTGCATGACATGTTGGGGTTGCAGTAGAGGATGACGTAGAGTAGAACTATATGCAGTGAAAGTATTTCTCTTCTATAAATAAATACTACCCAAGTATTTTTTTGTATCAAAGCAATTGTCTTATAAAATACCATATGAATAAGGAACACTAAATCACATTATGGTTTTTACTTTCCCTTATCTGAATTAAGAGTCAAAGTTACTAAGAATGAACTCCAAAAGATAAAAGTTCCAATGTATAGCAACCTAAGGATATAGAAATCAGTGTAGTGGTTGCCCCTGGAGGACCTAACTAGAAAACGACACAAGAACTTTCTAGGGTGATGGAAAAATGTTCTGCAAAGCTTCAATGGGTGTTGGTGGTGACATAGTACAGACATTTGCCAAGACACATAGAACTCACTCTATTTGTGAATTGTTCTCTCTGTAATTATACCTCAATTTTTTTAAGGAAAAGAAAGCAAATAAATAAAATGCCAAGGTCTAGGGTTGGATTATATGGAATGTACCTACCACCTCAGGAAATAGGGTATGCTTAAATTTGAATACCTCAATAGACAACTGATGTGACCACCTAACTATTCATCTCAAAATGCCTTAACATCCAATACTACTAAAAAGGAATTATTTTTCATAAATATTACCCAAAATTAATGCATTTATAGTAAATCATAGCACACAATGAATTAATTTATTTACTCAGTAGTACATTTAGCAACCAATTCATCACAGTAGATTCACTAAAAAGCTAAACTGCTTAAGATAGGAAGGATATTCAAGGCAGCAATACTGAGGGTTTTACATGATTTAAAAAAAAATTGGACTAATACTACTAATAACTGACAAGCTAACATTATTGAGTGTTTAAAATATCTCAGGTACTGTTCTAAATGCTTTACCCATATTAATTTATTTGTTCCTCCCAGCAACCTACAGAAATAGACACTATTCCTATTCTCATTTCACAAATGAAGAAACTGACACATATAAAGTTAAGTACTCACCCATAACCACCCAGGTCTAACTCTGATAGTATGACTCTAGAGACAACTTTTCTTAATCACTTTGTTCTACTGCCTCTTTAGAATCAGTTGCCTTGAAGTTTTGTAGGCTAAAATAAAGATTGTATTCTATAGTATGGAATGTCAGAATCTTCCTCACTTACCCACCCATTTATATTGCACAGCAGTCCCAGAATCATTTTAAAAGAACAACAGCTCTGGCTTTTCTTGAGATAATTCACAAGGCCTACCACACAAATACTGGGTGGTACATCTGTCTCTATGGTTAGGCTTCTTTTTTTATTTTTTTTCTGTAAAACTTTATTGTCTACTCATGTGATTTTTTTTTTAAGTAGTGCATCCTAAACTTATTTCTCATCAAAGAACACTGGGAAAGGAGCTCTGTGGTATGTGGAGCCATACAGAGAATTCTATGGTGACAAGTACTAATCAGAAGTCGGGCATTCCAAAAAAATCTTATTTCAGAAATTTGACAGGTGGAATACTACAAATAGTGTTCAAATGCATTTCAAAGACTGTCACTGAGTTGTTTTCAAAATCCTTACATTTTTAATAATACAGTAGTTATCTGGCTGTGTACCTATAACCTATTCCACAGAAAACCAGTGAACAGCTTTCTGAGTGGGAAGTTCTACTCTAAATTACAGAAAAAGAAAAGCTGCGCGTCAAATAACCTGCTTCCTCTAAACAGCTGAGTTGAGAAAAATGTTTCTGGAGAACTAAACTGTCCAGAGATGTCACGTATTGTCTTTACTTTAGAACAAACCATTAAACCATTTAGCCTTCAACCTAACTAAAAGTACTCTAAAAACTGCATAAGAAAAAGTAGGTTTAGGTTTTTGAATGTTTTATACCTCCATAACCCATTACAAACACAAAGTTACATTTTCAAGCTACACTTCAAATTTTCTTGAAGACAACTTAAGAAACAACATCATGAAATCTGTTACCACATTAAGATGTTATTAAAAACATTACCTTGTATCAGGCATGTCCAACCTGAGGCCCAGGACAACTGTGAAAGCAGCCCAACACAAATTCTTAAAACATTATGAGATTTTTGGGGTTATCTTGGTTTTTTAGCTCATCACCTATCATCAGTGTTAATTAATTTTATGTGTGATCCAAGACAACTCTTCCAGTGTGGCCCAGGGAAGCCAAAAAAGGTTGGACACCACTGTTTTACATGTTATCAAGAACATTACCTTATATGAAATGCTAAAAAAGCTCCATTTCCTTGATGTAACAGTAAATTTTCTCCTCAAAGATCTTGAAAATACAAAAAGTATCATATTTCCTTTTATGCCCTGGCCAGCAAAAAGCTCAAAAATTTATTTAAAACTGAACTAAAAAAAAATCATGTTTGACTTTATAGTCTGAAGATCTCTATTTTTTTCTGAGTATTTTTGAGGTTTAAATTTTAAAAATATTTAAATCTTTGTTCCATTTACAATTTACTTTGGTATAAATATACCTTCAGTATTGAAGTTTTGGTTTCTTTAATCAATTCTATGTATCTTTTCTTAATAACCCACTCCCCCCAGAATTTTATTCTATTCTTTCTACCCTTATATCACATCATCCATGCCAATTTTTGTGTTCTTTTTGTTTTTTTCTGATTGTGACATCTGCAGTATCACTGAGATTCAACGACATATATTTATGTATTTAGCCATCACACTAACTGAAAGTACTCTGAAAATGGCAGAAAAGGTAGTGTAATTTCACTGTGAATTATAAAACCTGTAGAAATAATCACTTTTACATTAGCAGACAATCTTAAGGACCAGAAAGTATAATTTTAAGAATTTAAGACTGTCATACTCCAAAAAATGGCAAACCCATAAAATTATAAATTTATCTGTAACAAAGCTAAACTTATGCAAAATAAGTGCAAACTGGTCATTTAGAGCATTTGCACACTGGGCTGTCTTCCAACTCTCAGGCCTTATCTGAAAATCAAGAACACCTCTGTACAGAAGGGAAATCCTTAAAAGTTAGTTCTTAACACTAGAGGTGGTTTATTCTTTATCTTTAACCAGGCTCCCCCTACTGACAGAAAAACAAAATAGACTGTGGAATTATACTGGTAAATATCAACATAAGAAATTCATTTTTAAATATTTCAAAATCAAAACTTTAGATAAAAATAGAAAAAAACTGACTTTACTATAGATGGAAGAAGAAATAAGCATAGTGAACTGACAATTCAAAGAACACTCAAGTTTTATACGTGGCACATGCCATTCATTTCAACATACTATTTTTTAATATTAATCCTTAGATACAAAAAGGGTTAAAGATTTTAAATTTATTTGAAATATTTTTAACAGTTTCTCAGTAACTAAATGTTTACCTGTATCTGTTCTGGTGTCCATTGGTCTAGGTTGACTGACTTAACCCTGGATATATGAACTCCAAGATTTCTATGGATTCCAGCACATCTGATGCAAATAAACACACCAATATTCCAAGAAGCCCATCGGGGACCTGATTAAAGAGAAGGGGAGAAAAGCAAATATTAAAAACTAAAATAAATATCATGACAGCACATAAACATCATTCTGGATTTTTATACAATTATAATGAAGGCTTATAGAATTTACATGCTGAAATTTTCAAATAGCATCAGCAGCAGCTTGCTAAGAAGACATGTGTCTTGGTTGTTGTGAAAGGTTATAAATCAACTTTCTAAGAACCTTAATAAGCTTACTAGTTTTACTTTCCTAGAAACTTTCACCAAAATCTAAGAATTTAAAACTAATTTATGTGAACAGTTTCATCACTTCACATTATTTGAACCAGGAGTAGTAAGTAATATCCCACAGTAAAAGTAGGTTCTTTACTAAATGTGGTATTGCTTAAAATATTACCAACAAAAATCAAAGAGAGTTTTTAAATGAAACATACAAATTAGTAAGAAATAGAAAATCAACCTCATAGAAAAATGGGAAAAAGATATAAATGAGTAATTCATAAAACAAGAAATACATGACCAATAAACATAAAAATATGCACAATTTCACTGGTAATTAGGGAAAAATGCCCTTTAAAATTCAAACACTCCCTAGTTTACATTCAACACCCTGGAAAAAAATTTTTAAATCGATTAAGTGTTGACAAGGATGAACAACAAGAACTACCTCAAGAAGCCTTATAGGTGATGGAAAGAGAAGTCACATTAGGTGGTGAACTGATTATACATCAAGTTGACAATGCACTGTAGAATTGTATGCCTGAAACCTATGTAATCCTTGCTAACAGATGTCACCCCAATAAGTCTAACAATAAAAATGAATTTTAAAAAAAGAAGCCTTATAATTAGATGAACCTCAAATATAACCCTCAGAATAAGAAATTTAACAGATGAACTGAGGTATGCTACAAAATGTTAGTTCTTTGAGTCACAGTAAAAAAATTCTGAAAAGCACTGTACGGAAACTCACTTAAGTATACAAGACTATAAGCCTTAGCTGCACTGTTTTCATACCTCTGGTTTTTTATTGATAGTTTTAAATGTTCTTATGATTGTTTTCACATACTGTTTATATAATAAAAGGAAAAATAAAAGTTATATCTGGAAATTATGTCAATATTCAGAACTTTATAGCTAACAGATTAATATAAATTACACAGGCAGTGAAGTCTCTGACACTGCTCTTAGTAATATTTTCTCTGATATATCTCCTCGGGCACAGGAAACAAAAAAAAAATAAACAAATGTGACTACATCAAACCAAAAAGATTTGCACTGCTGCGAAGAAAATAGTCAACAAAATGAAGATAGCCTATCAAATGGAAGAAGATATCCGCCAATGATACATCCAACAGGGGGTTAAATTAATATCCAAAATTTACAAAGAAATCATACAACTTAACACCAAAAAACTCCCAAACATTCCAATTAAAAAATGGGCAAAGAACTTGAACAGACATTTCTCCAAAGAGGACATACAGATGACCAACAGACATATGAAAAGATGCTCAAAGTCACTAATCATCAGAAAAATTTAAATTAAAACCAAAAATGAGATATCACTTCACACATGTCAGAATGGCTGTCATCAATAAATCAACAAACTGCAAGTGTTGGCAAAGATTGGAGAAAAAAGAACCATCGTGCACTGTTGGTGAAATTGCAAACTTGTAAAGCCACTATGGAAAATTAAATACTACTCCTACATATTTATCCAAAGAAATCCAAAACACTAATTTGAAAAGCTATATGAGGGCTGTCTGGAAAAACTCTAGCCATAAATGCCTCTATTTTTCATATTAAATAGCAGGATACTTTCCAGACAGCTCTTGTATCCACCCCTAAGTTCACTGCAGTGTTATTTATGATAGCCAACATATGGAAGTAACCTAAGTGTTCATCAATAGACAATAAGATAAAGAAGGTGTGGTACGTATATACAATGGACTATTACTTGGCCATAAAAAAGGAACAAAATCTTACCATTTGTGCCAACATGGATGGACCTAGAGGGTATTATGCTAAGCAAAATAAGCCAGAGAAAGACAAAATCATAAGATCTTACTTACACATGGAATTTAAAGAACAAAATATGTGAACAAACAACAGAAATAGAACAAACTGGTAGTTGCCAGATGGTAGAAGGTTGGGGGATGGGGTGAGTTAAAAAGTTGAAGGCATTAAGAAGTACAAATTGGTAGTTATTAAAAAATCACCAAGTTGGAGGACTTATACGATCTGGCTTCAAAATTTATTATAAAACTATAGTAATTAAAACACTGTAATATTGGCATGAAGGTAGGCAAACAAACCAATGGAGTATAATAAAATCCAGTTGTTCTTCCAGATATACACAGTCAATTGATTTCTAACAAGGTACAAAGGCAATTCAAAGGAGAAGAATAATATTTTCAGGAAATGGTGCTAGAATAATTGAATATCCATATGCAGAAAAAATTTTGATCTATATCTTGTATCAGATACAAAAAGCAACTCAAAATTGATCATGGCCATATATATAAAACTTTTAGAAAACAACATAGGAGGAAATCTTCAAGATTTAGGTTAAGAAAGAGTACTTAGACTTGCCAAAAGCACAATCCATAAATTAATAAATTGGACCTCATCAAAACTAAAAACTTTGCTCTGCGAAAGACCATGTGAAGAGGATACAAAGACAAGCTACGTTATATAAATGTCTACTCATTATGCTGTACATATGAAACTAATATAAAATAATGCTGAATTTGATCAACTATAATTGAAAAAACAAATCATTTCATTGAAAAAAAAAAATGGGGAAGAGTAGAAGAAAGAAAATATTTACCTTTGTTACAATCCAAATTGTGTATATCATTTCTTTGCCAAAAAAAAAAAAAAAAAAAAAAAAGACAAGCTACAGAATAGGAGAAAATATTTGTATATATCTGACAAAGGACTAGTGTGTAGAATATATAAAGCATTCAAAACAGTATGCTGATAATGGGGGTATACACGTGCAGGAGGAGGGGACATATTTCTCAAATCTATGTACCTTGTGCTCAATTTTGCTGTGAATTTAAAGCTACAAAAGACTACTACAAAAACTCAAGTGTAAAAAAAAATACAACTAAGAAAATGAAAGACTAACATATTTCACTACAGCGGTTATTATAGATGGCAAATAAGCACATTTAAAGATGTTCAACACCATTAGATATTAAGGAAATGCGTATCAAAACCAGTGTCACTACCACTACATGCCTAACAGAATAGCTGTAAGAGAAACAGTGACAATGCCAAACACTGGCAAAGATGTGGAGACACTGGATCACTCATACATTGCTGGTATGAATGAAAAGTTATACAGCCATTTTGGAAAAGTGTGCCAGTTTTATGACTCTAAACACACAATTACCATACAACCTAGCAACTGCACAACTGGGCACCTATCAGAAAAATGAAAAGTCACATTCACACAAAAACCCATACGCAAATGTAGAATTTTACTTGTAGCAGTCAAAAACTAGAAACAGCCCAGAGGTCCTTCAACAGATAAATGGTTAAGCTATGATACATACACAATTCCACTTATTAACAAAAAGGAAAGAACTATTGCACTTGATCTTAGCCAAAAGGTGAGAAGAAATGGAAAGAACTATTAATAGATGCAACAACTCAGATGAAACTCCAAAGAATTACACTAAGTGAATAAAGCCAATCCTCAAAAGTATCACAATTCCATTTATATAACATTTTTGAAATGAGAATATTTTAGAAGTGGAAAACAGATTAGTGGTTGCCATGGGTTGGAGGAGGAGGAGGAAAGGAATGGGAGCAAGGTATATGTGACTAAAAGATCAATGCAAAAGATTCTAGTGGTGATGGGACTGTACTGTATCTTGACTGTGGTGGCAGATAAATGAATCTACACATGTGCTAAAATTGTATAGAACTAAATACACATTCATGAATACAAGTAAAACTAGAAATTACAGTAAAACTGGTAGATTCTATCAATGTCAAAATCCTGGCTGTGAAATTGTACTACAATTTTGCAAGTTATTATAATTAGAAGAAACTGGGTAAAGTGTCTATTTTCTTAACCACCATATATTAATCTGTGATTCATACTGTCATGAAATCTTAGTTTCTCTATATATGCTGTTATAGCTTTCTTTGCACCTCAAACACACATCAAAAAGAGAAAGAAGCTATAACTCAATTAAATGACACATAGAAAAGATAGCCATTAATTTTAACTTAACTTTATTCTTCAAAATAAAGAATGAAAACACTAGAACTGATTATTGTTCTACATTGAAAAAATTATACTGTAATCATTTGGCATAAATATTTTTCAGGTGGAGTAAAAATTATACATGGCACAAATAAAAAACTAAAATCCTACTAATAAACAGGTTCACTTAATTGAGGTTCTTTATCGATAAACTACTTTTATGTGAAAAAGGTGCATGGAAAACAAATTTATTGCAATTTTAAGAACAACAATTACTTCATGAAAATGATAATCATTATTTAAAAGTTAGAAGAGCATTATCAATTGAACTTTCTGTGATATGGAAACAATTCTTTAATCTGTACTGTCCAACACAGTAGCTACTAGCCACATGTGGCTATTATGCTTTGATATAACACTAGTGGGACAAAGGAACAGAATATTTAACTGCAGTTAAATAGCCACATATGGCTACTAGCTACCACATTAAACAGAGCAGATCTAAAATTTACAGAAAAATTCAAAAATTCAAACACACAATATATAAGTAATCATCATACAGTAAGTCAGTACTTCTCACCCACGGCTTTTTGGGCAGAATAATTCATGGACTATTGTCCTAAAAAGAATGTATTCCTTTCAAATAATGTAGATATCCTAAATTAATTTTATGGCCACCCTATAATATTACAGAGTATTATTTCATTCAAAGAAATTACTGAAGCTACTGAATTAAGAGCAATAATGAGTTTTCACCAGCAGAGGGCAGATATGTTATAAACACCACATACCAATTTCAAATGTTAAGTCCAACTGTACTGAATGAAAAGACTAGTCTATTATTCACTTTCACAAAAATGACTGTAAGAAAGAAAATATGCTAAAAATAAATATATATTTTTTAAAAATAAACCAAGAGGTCTTCCCATAAATCAGTTTTTATAAAATTTTATCAGTTTATTCAAGAGTTAACTATAATTCCTCAAACAAAATAACCCTGACAAATAAAATGTCAAGCAAGCCTATTTTCAAGACCATTTACATATATATTAACAATAGTCCTCGGACGACGAAATAAATTCTAAACAGTTTTCCTTACAAAGTATAAAAGTTCTCAGAATTCCACAGGAAAATAAAGCACTTAAGTATTTCAAAAGCACACTCAATGGAAAAAAACAAAACAAGCAATGAAATTTGGCAAAGGTGATTAAAAAAAGGCAAAGGTTTGCCTGAGAAACACTTGAGAAACAGTGCCAACATACTGAAGATTCATCTTGACTCACTGCACAGCAGATGGCAAGCAGGCTCTGAAGCAGTTTGGGTTTAATTTCACAACAGTCTTTCATAAGAGCTTAGAAAATAGTTTTAACATCTACCAAAATAAAATGCCCCTGTCGAGCCTCCTTTACCTTCCTACTGCATTTAATTTTCTTGAATATACATGCTTCTTACAACCCTGTTCTCCTGAGGTTTCTCTGTTCTTGTTTTCCTTGCAGTTTTATAGGCCCCCATTTAGTTCCTTCAATGATTTTACTTCCAAATGCTGCCTCCCTAAAATTTTGGTCATGAACCCTCTAATTTACAACGGTCTAATTCACTCTTGGTTTTGGGAAACAGTTCCATGCAGCCGATTTCCAAATCAGTTGTCAGCCCCTTGTCCATCTCCTCTCCTAAATTTCTGCCTAGTACCTATACCTGCCTCCAGAAATATGAAAGGCATGAGCACTAAGAACAGGGTCCAGTACAAATAACGCCCGTTTTATATCAGCTGGTAATCTACACCAAATCTTTTATCACACAATCATAAGTATGTAATTTTGTAATATAACATTATCACACTCAAAGTACATTTTAGGTGCAATGTTCAAATTGCTGTCCGTCTAATGCAAGACATTCACATACAGGATCTGGTGTGACTCTGCTGGATCCTCTATATGCACAAACCTGTTTACCAGTTTCTCCCTACTTAGAATAACTTTGCCGTTCTTTTCCTTTAAGTTTGATTGTACTCTTCCTCAAGAACTACTTCATTTATTAAAAACCTTCCTCAACTCCCATTCTTGGTGATTTTTACTTTCTCTGAACTTCTCTAATATTTCATGTTTGTGCTACTCTTTCCACACAGGTATACAGAATATACAGAGGGTGCCAAAAAAATGTTTTTAAGAAAGGAAAAACCTATATAGGTTTTTTAAGAAAGGAAAAAACCTATATTAAAATTGTAATACTCAATATATACCAATGACAAAAGATGACTTCAAGTCACATTTGACTTCGTGATTACAGAGGAGCTCAAAGTGGTTACCATTAGCATCCAGACACTTCTGATTATGGTAAACTACTGCTTGAGCAACAATGACCAAAGTGTCCACTTTGTATCGCTGCACATGCCATTTCAATTTTTTTCCCAAAGTACTGATGGCATAGCTGGTTTTCTACAGTACACCACATCCTTTAAGTCCCCCATAGGTAGAAATCAAAGGGTGTTAACTCAGGAGAATGTGGGGAAAACTCAAACAACATTCTCGAATTTCAAATACCACTTCAACATGGTCTTGCGCTCCTCGACCAACAAACATGTTTCCGCCATTTTCTTTAACTGTTCTGCCTGTTGCATGGTGATGCTAGTTAATGACATCTTCTGAGCAAATGTCATATTACATGTTGCTACCATAATTCAATTCAACTTCAAAAAACAATATATAGATAACATCTCTTAAAATGTGTATATATATTTTTGGCACCTCATTATACTCTTTGTACTTACGGCCTGCCTGTCTCCTTAAAGTAGACTCACAAAGGGCAGAGAAGGGCTTCTGTTGTATACCTCTTACTAATGTCCACTCTAGTGGACCAGCAGATAAAGGGTAAAATTAAAAAAAAAAAAAAAAAAGTGTGTGTGTGTGTGTGTGTATCTCTCCTTTTCCTGAGCCTTCCATATACTCTTGTGCAGATCTAGTACCAAAATTTGTTCAATTACCTTGTTTAACAAACAAAATATAATTCACCAATGTTTCCTGGAAAGTATTAACAATAACTATGAATGTTTTTTAAAAAGAAGAAAAATCTGACATGATTATCAAACCTTTAGTTTGCACAAGAAATTACTTCATAAACTCAGTTAATCCTTACAACCCTGGGACCAGGCATAACCATTTTACATGTAATGACACTGAGGTTTAAAAAGTTTAAATACCACACTCCCACCACAAGTACAGAGAGGAAGGAAAGGGACAGCTAAGTAGGGAGAAAAAATAAAGAAATCACAGAGGCATTAACGGGAAAACTGAGATTTTAACCCAGAGCAGTCAGCCTTCAAAGCCTATGCTTTCAGCTACTGAATCAATATGCCTCTCAAGGACAATAGTAGAGCAATGAATCGTCCAACCCACAGTTAACTGGGGGGGAAGACTACTGTAGGAGAAAAGTTAACATATATTATATAACTATATTACTTTTTATTATATTCTTCCTTAAACTTGGGAAAAAGAACTAAATTCAAAGTATCATAGGAACACTGAAAACTTAGAAGGTTCTTCAGGAAACTAATAAAATCTATAAATATAGCATTCACCTGCCATTTTTCAAATGCTGACTTATTTTGGCAAAGTAGTTAAAATATGTTAATCATTTAAGGTTTCACTGGTCATAAGAATGGTGAAAGATAAAAGGAAAAAATAAAAATGATGCTTAATATTAAGAATCAATAATCCTTGTTTCACCTTATTGTCCCGAAGTTTAAGCCTTGTCAAATCTATTTCTTACTTGGTTCAGATTTAGCACCATTCAGAAATTCAGTTTAAAAATTCAAAAGTTTGAGCAAGCATATTACATCTTCCCTTTATATTGTTTACTATTTCACAAATATTCTAACACTTTGTATCGGCAAAATTCCTTCTCAAGCCAAAAGATATTCCATATTTACAAACACCTCTCTTTTAAACTATTCGCGACACTATTTACAGATTTCATGAGTTAAAATTTGCTTCTAGTTAACACCGTAAATACCAATAAACAGCACTCCAAGTTTTAAAACATGTTATATTATTGCCAAATCTGTGTTTAAATAAACTGGTTAAGTAAATATTCAATATGCAATCATTCCTTATTCTGATTACTAATTTTTTAATAGCTATGGTTAGGCATAAAATCCCAGAATTTACCTCCTTTCTCATTGTGTATAATGGATGAATGTAAAGAAAATGAAAAAAATTAAAAAGCTGTGAGTTACCTTTTTTAAAGGTTAAGGGTAACATTCATTTGTGGACTCACAAAGCAATACACAAGGTTTCCAGACAACTTGGGTTCACTCCCAAGTTCTTTTACTGTGACAAAACTTTGAGCAGGTCATTTAACCTCTCTTGTTCTGTGTCATCTAACAGATTAGACCACATGCTGTGACATGTCTCTTTTATCTCTAAACTCTCTGTAATTTCATAGTTACAAAAATGGTAGACCAGAGACTGAAAATCAGTCCAAAGTGCTCAACTCTCACTTCTTCATGGACTTACAGAATCCAAGGGTGAATGGTGTGGTCTACCACTATACTCAGAGAAATCAACATTGCCTGGAGTTTTGTGTCATGGTCCCATAAATGATCAAGAGAAAAATGTGAAAAAGAGAGCCAACCATTGCCCCCAAAAGAAAGGGGCAAATCATAAACGAACAGAAATAACCAACAAAAATATAAAAAGTGTTCAATTTTAAGAGTATCAATAAAATGCAAAATGCACTGTGATACCATTTACACCAACCATATTAAAGGAAACTTTTCAAAAACATGAATAACCAGTGACAGGTTGGGTGCAGAGGGTCTGCCAGTCTTTATACACTAATGGAAGGTAAAGTGGCCCCAACATACCTTGCAATACAAATCAAACAGGCTATAATCTGGCATACTCTCACACCTTTGACATATGAGATTGTATTCGGAGGAAACACCTGTGTACACCCAAAGCTCTGACAGCAGACCTGTTTGTAACCACAAAAATTAGACAGCAAATGCCCACCAATGATGAGACAGATTAGTTTAAAGTAGTTTTAAATTATTTTAAAAACTATTGGAGGTATTTTGTGCAGAGAAGCAATTTAAATCTCCTACAATGTCCTACTCTACTCATTCTCAACAAATGACCTCATCACCTGTCCCCTCACATTTCAGACCCTTCTCATGTTCCTTTTTCATAAACTGACCCACATTCTTCCCAATCTTTTTCTTCTACCCAAAGCTAACCACTTCATCTGTGTTTTGAATCAAATTGTCCTCTAAATCTTGCATTGATGTATTAACTATGCCACAGTTCCTTCTCAGATAACTTGCTTGATCTTAGCCATGGAAAAGAAACTCCTATTTGGTGTTCGTGCAGCCCTGTTGCCACCAGCCAAAAAGACCAGAGAGAAGCATTTGGCCCAGGCTGGCTGGGCCAGATCCTCTCACCCAAGAATACTGAATATGACCCAAAGAAGGAAGCCAAATAGCAGGTCATATAGACTAAGGAGCTACTGAAGTAAACAGGTAAACAAATGAAGAATAAGGAAAGTAGTCAGTAAATAAAGCAAGCAAAAAGAGTCACCCCTTACAGACTCAGAGATAGAGAGAGAACCAAAGACAGGGACAGAAAAAAAAAAAAAAAAAATGACTGCCTGAGGACTAAGTTCTTCCCAGATCAAGCTTTAGATGTTCTACTCATTCTGATGCATCCAGCTAAGACAGAAACCATGGCAGATATTGCTGATTTGCTCACACAATCTCTAGTCCACCTTATTTCTGGTGTGTCTTCCTGTATTCAGAGAACAGAAAGCTAAAAAGCTCTATTTGTCTCTTTGTCTAATTCCTTTGTATAATAGAGTTCTGAATGAGAATTAGTTTCCACCAATTAGATGCACTCTCAGTTTTTCACTCCTCAGTGGGACACGATAACTAGAGGAAGCTGAAGTTAGGTATTTCCCCTTCTTCCCCCAAGTGAGTTAAGCCCTGGGGAGACCTTACTAAGAGCGAAAAGTTGTGGAGCATTTCAGAATGGTTCCTTTTCTCCTTCCCCTTCCAGAAGCACTAGGATATTTTTCTCTAATCTTCACTCCTGGAGTGAGCTCGAGAAAGTGTTGGGACTCTCCCCATGACTGAGTCTCCCTGGAGTTTTTGACTCTCAGATTTGTTCACAGTAGGCCTCCAGCAACTCTTGAATTACAGTTTAGGTTTTCCTACTCTAGTACTGGCTCCCACAGAGTTGTGATTCTTTAAATATATCCATCTGTCTGTCTCTCCAATTTTGGGGACAGCAGTTTGCCTGGTGACTTCACTTCTCTGATGGACCTAAGCAGAAGTGTTGATTTTTCAGTTTGCTGAGCTTTTTCTTGTTGTTAGGATGGAGTGGAGACTTGAAGCTCCTTCCAGTCTTAAAGCCAGACTAGAAACTGATAGTCATAGCAACTATTTTTTTGAAAACTAGACATACATTTATTTTAGGTAAAACCTTTGTTTCCTGTTGTTTACAAGCATATCTAAACAACAAAGTCAAATGTATAATTGCCTGAATTTGGGACAAGAGATAAAACCCCCCAAAAAGAAGGCAATCACCTGATAGCCTTGTCTTATTTATGGAAGTAAAATCATGTCTCCAATAAAAAAACTGATTTTCAGTAAATAAACAAGAGAGGGAAAACCACCTCTGTGTAATCGTTGAGCAGAATTTCCACATGGAAAAAAACATTTATTTTAATCTCCCAATATGGGAGAAGTATTAGCAATAGATTAGTAACTTTTGTTTATAAAAATAATAATTTAATGAAAATAGAAGACCACATTGTAAAGAAGAGAAAGTGTATCAAATATGTGCAGAGCATTTATTACACTTTTCTGTATTTCCTACAATTAAATTTAAAAAATTAACTCCAAAAATCAACTTATTAATTTAATGAATTTTAATACAGAAAAAGTTCACAACAATAAAATTTAGAAAAATATCAGGAGGAAAAAGCAGTTTTCTTATCTCTGAAACTTTGGACAATTCTCTTAAAAAGTAACTGGAAGGAAAAGGAAAACAAATTTTTTTTTCTTTATTTTCAAAATTGTTACCAAGAGCACATTAAAAATGTATTTATAGAACAATCTCTTCAACATCTATATCAATATATTAACAAAACAGCCATGTCTTTGAAATGTGTATTGAAAAAGTATCTCCCTTTGGCATCCAAGCTGTCATCACCACATATCTGACTTATTCTGAAATCCATCCAGGTAGGCACACAGCATCAGTATAGCTCTCTCACTGAATTTTGAAATAAAATAAGATGACATAAAATTTAAAATGAAATGAAACGAATATGGATTGTCAACCTTCCTACCACTACATTACTCATCCCAGACTCCTTTACCTCAAAACCAAGAGCTCTTTAAGTATGGCCGTAGTAGGCTCCTTTGAGGCTCAGCACTTTTTCTGCAGGTCCCACGAAGGATCCAGCAGAAGCAGAGGAGGTCCACAGGAAAGTAGGCATAGAAAGGGCTTCAGCCAGGAGCATCTAAGTGGTTAAGGGGTTTCTTAAAATTCCTCATGGTCTACTCCAACAGATCAAGATAAACATTTGCTGTTAGAAAAAGCACAATGGCCTTTAGAGTCTGGCAGAGTTGTGTTAGAATCCTGGCATCCATGGCTTCTCTGGCCAAGTAAGTAATCTAAGTTTCAGGGTTTCCATCTCTAATGTGGGAACTACCTTTAATTATCCTTGAGATTGCTGGGGAATTGCATAAAGCACTTATACAAAAGCAGAACACACAAGACTCTCAAGAGAACTGGGAGAGAGAATCAACATTTGCTAAGTGCTCTAATCAAACAGAGTAAAACCACAATTTTTCACCTTCAGAATAGTCACCATGCCTCATTTCTCTTTAAATACCTAGTAAATTGTGTATAGCTGAAATATTCAGCAAATGACACTGTACATAGGACTGTATCTGTTTTATCTTTCTTTTGAAACTCACTCTGGCAGCTAGATTAAGAGATTTCAGGAACCTGGCTTTAATTCCACATATTTCAGTTTATCTCCAACCACTTCTTTTCTACTTCTGTTCAAAGAGCAGGGTTGTTTGTGGATCTAATCACACGAGATTTAGATTTAAATCTGACATTTACTGACAACCTACTATATATCAAACTCTGTATAAATACTTCATATACATTTTATCATTCAATAGTTATCATAGACAATCCTATTTACATATCAATACTTACTAAGATTATACAAATGTAATATTAAAACCATATACAGGATGCTAAGCTATCAAGGAGAAACAACTGAGGAATACCTATCTACACTCTATTCAGCATAACAATAGGGACATGATATTTACTTTAGGTAGAACAGTTTAAAATGCAGAAACTTTTTTTGTTTCTTTCCTTTAATGAAGTGTAACTATTCTGAAGTACCGAAATTTTAGTTTTCATAAGAATAATTATACAGTTATTGACATAAAAATTATATATATTACTCTTTAAGGACATTTAAAGCCCAGTCAAAGCTAATTTTAAAATCTAACCACAGATGTAGTATGTGATATCATACTCTCCAGACAAGTAGGTATAGTCCAAACTAAAAAATGGAGTCATTATGTCAAGAACAAAATAAAGGTGGTCAACACAGACTCATAAAGGAAACTTAGGAATTTATAGCTCTTCTAACCTTACAGAAATGTATAGCTCTTCTCAGAAATCAGTGGAGGACACCAGCCAAGCCCCAAACACCAACTCTATTCACACCATCTCTGGACTTCCTGTTCCCTGCCTCAGCTACCTTAATCTAAGTTAAGAAAGAAGACCACTAGATAACCAATCAGGTGAAAAAGCCAAATAACATCCATGTAAATCCATTAGTTTATGAGCAACCTGCAGGTCAAAATTTTGCCTTGCAATAAAATCATTTTTCTATCTGTTTTATGTAGCATTGCAGAGTATGGTTTCTGACGAAGGTATAGTAAGTTGGTGATGGTCCCTATTATCTACTGGATCACGTTCATACTCCACTGTCTACTATTAAATATATTCCAGAACTTTGTTCTGATTTACTTATTCAAATATATGCCCTACTACCATGAACACTAGATTGGAAGCTAATTGCAGGAAAAAGATAAGAAACTCTGTGAGAAAAAAAGGAGAGTATTACTCAACAACAGAAAAGAATTATTAAGAGAAGACAATAAGTTAAGAAAATCCTCTGTGATTAAGTCTATATGCCAAAAAGGGCATATAAATAGAGCAATAATTAGCTAAATAGAAAACCATTAAAATCAGGGAATCTTTCCAAATCTATGACAAGGGAATTCCTTATATGTACAACCACATAAAAATTAATTTTTTCAACAAATTTTAAGAAATTGTAGTAGATGCATGATTAATAAAGATATGATCCTACTTTACTTTCTGAAACAGGGAAAGGAAGTAGGCATAGCACTGAACTCAAGTAGTTTACTAAGCTGGAAGAGAAGACTTCCTGTTGAAGGGCTCCAGGTTGACTTAGTATGATTTGAATTTCCCCCCAAATAATAATTTCCAAATCCTAGGAGGTGGGCCACTGGTCTCACAACAAAAAAATTCCAGTATCATAGAACCAACAAGTTATATAGCTCCTTGGAATTAGAAGTACTTAAGTGGTATTTTTTTGGCTAATAGTATGATAATCTTATCTATAGACTATATTTTCATTACATCCCTATAGATTATCATAGAGCCTAATAGAAAATCCTACACCCTAGAGGCACCAAAAACACTGATATTCTAAAGATTTCATAATGAATAACATTACTTCTCAAGAAAAGCAAAGTTAAACCAATGATTTACATAAAGATTTTAAAGTACTTATTAGTATTCCAACAGACTTGGGGCCAGCGGAGGAGGAGTATAGGCACCAATCAAGGCTTCTTCATCCTTTAGATCAAGAGAAGAGTATTGCTTTTGAAAAATCTTCACTCAGACCATTAAATTTATTTTCATGGAAGAGGAAAAGAACTTTAGAAGTGCTTCTGTTGTATAGATTCAAATAAAATAATTGAGAAGGTGCTATATAATCTATAGCAAGAGTTAATGTTACCTTATGAATAAAACTGTAAACTGGTATAGATTTTACTCTTGAAAAACAGCTACTGCCCTCACCCCCAATCCCTGGCAAGCAGTAATCAATTTTCTGTTCCTATAAGTTTTAGCTTTCTAGTATTCCATTTAACTGGAATCATATATAGATGGTTCCTAACTAACTTATGATTTGCCTTACAGTTTTTCAACTTTACAATGGTACAAAAGTGATACACATAATAAATACATGAAATATTCAAAATTTTATTATAAAATAGGCTTCATGTTAGATGATTTTGCACTACTACAGGCTAATGTTAAGTGTTCTGAGCATAATTAAGGTATGCTAGGCTAAGCTATAATATTCAGCAGGATAGGTATATTAAATGCATTTTTGACTTAGGGCATTTTTAACTTTCACTGGGTTTATAGGGACGTAACCTCATCATAATCCAAGGAGCATCTGAATTATGTAGTCTTTTGTGTCATCTTTTGTGTTTACTTCATTAAATATTTTAAAGACACACCCATGTTATTGACTGTATCACTAGTTTGTTCCTTTATATTGTAAAGTACTATTCCAGTGTAAGGATGCACCAGTTTATTTCCCCATTCAACAACTGATGGACATTTGGATTGTGTCCCATGATTGACTATCATGAATAAAGCCACTATGAACATTCAAGTACAAGTGTTATCTTGTTTTATTAAGTTGCAACATTTTATATATATTCTGAATGAAAGTCCTTATCAGTATATTTTCTCCAGTTTATAATTTCCTTTTTCATTCTTTTTAACTTTGTCTTTTGAAAAGCAAAAGTTTTTCATTTTGACCAAGTAGATTTTCTCACTTTTATCTTAGATTGTGCCTTTGTGTTCTATCCAAGAAATTTTTGCTTAACCCAAGGTCCCAGAGGTTTTCTATGTTTTCTTCTGGAAGTTTTATAGTTTTAGCTCTTAAATATAGTTTTAGTGCCCTTTTCAAGTTAATTTTTGTGCATGGTATGAGGCAGGGTCAAGGTACATTCTTTTGTTTATGTTAAAGATTGTCCTTTACTGAATTACCCCTTGGTACTTCTGTTAAAAATTAACTGACCTTATATGTGAGTCTATTTATTCACTATCTATTACATTCCAGTGATCTATGTTTGTCCTTACACCAATGTCATACTGTCTTGATTACAGCAGATTTATAATAACTGTTGAAGTCAGGATGTGTTAACAACTCCAATGTTCTTTTTCTTTTTCAAAATCATTTAGATTTTGGGAAGGTCTTTATAAATTTTAGAATGTTTGTCAGTTTCTACAAAAAAGTCTTATGGGATTTTGACTGGAATCATGTTGAATATACAGATTAATTTAGAACTCACATAAAGATTGAGTCTTCTGATCCATGAGCATGGTATATCTCTCCATTTCTTTACATATTCTTTTGTTTTCCTCAGCAACCTTTGGTAGTTTCTAGCATACAAATCTTGCATGTATTTTTTTAATTTATCTCTAGATTTTCATATTTGTTATTGTAAACGGTAAATTTTATTTCAACTTTCAATTATTGGCTGCTAATATAAAGAAATCATTAATTTTTCTATATATTTACCTTAATTCCTGCAATCTCCTTAAACTCAATTATTGGTTCTAACAGCATTTTTGTAAACTTCTAAGGACTTTCTACATAAATGATAACATTGCAAAGAGTTTGTTAAATGACTCTTGCATGCATATATTTTTAAAACAACTGCTGTGAGAACTGTGCTCACTTCATCATACTGTGCCATTCTAAGAACATGCAAAGCAGTGCCTTTTATAAAAACCTAAGTTCAATGTACAATTTTTATCATAAATCCTCTTGTAAGTATAATAAGGGCCCTCAAAGATATCCATATTCCAATCCTTGGAATCTGTAAATATGTTACCTTCCATGACAAAAGAGACTTTGCAGGTGTATTTAAGTTAAGGACACTGAGATGGTTTCATCCTGAATTATCCAGGTAAACCCAATATAACTACAAGGTCCTTATAAGAAACAAAGGAGATGTAATGGAGGCAGAGGATGGGTAGAGATCTTACAATGATACACCGAAGATGGAGGATAGGGTCATGGGCCAAAAGGCAAAAATCCCAGGTGACCTTTAAAGCTAGAAAAGATGAGGAAATAGCATCTTCCCTAGTGCCTCCAGAATGAACATCTTTGATTTTAGCTTAGTAGGATTCATTTTGGATTCTAACCTCCAGAATTATAAGATGATAAATTTGTGTTGTTTTAAGCCACTAAGTGTATGGTAATTTGTTATAGCAACATTAGGAAATTAATATGCCAGTGATGATCATTTCACTTCAATGAACATACTTCTGCTAATTTTTTGGCACCAAGTACCATCACCAC
Organism: Lyroderma lyra; assembly: GCA_004026885.1. NCBI lineage: Eukaryota > Metazoa > Chordata > Mammalia > Chiroptera > Megadermatidae > Lyroderma > Lyroderma lyra. The sequence goes on from PVJL010003513.1 coordinate 51,977, forward strand.
CCCATACCAAAAGCAACTTTCATGAGTAGAAAGGCATAAAGATTTATACTAAACATTAATTTTCTTGACTTTTTTATACTGGAAGATAAAGCTATCCTACATGATCCCCCACAGAATTTTAAAAACCCTTTCATTTCTTTTTAAGTTCCCATTTCATCTGATAACTGGTCCTTGAAATACACTCTTTACAAAAGATGAATGACAGACATCTAAGATTTATCAGTAGTAACTCTTGCAAAATGGAGACAAAAAATTGTTTGGGGAGCGGTAGTGGAGTGAAGGGAGCACAAGGGGCCACAGAGAAATGGAGAATTACTAAAAAGCTTATAATTCTCTCTCCTTTGGACCATCAAAATCCTCATAATTACCACTCAAAATATATGTCGACATAAAATTAGCACATATTTCTAACAGCATCTTATCTAAGCTCTGTTATAAGTAAAATATCTTTTAAAAACTCTTTCTATATGGTGCTTTAACTAAATGCCACTTAGGGTTAACATAACTCTACCTAACATCTTAGGTAGAAAATACTGACACTGGTAAATGTATATGGTGATTGAACATTTAATAGACCAGTGAGTCTTTTCTTTAAAATGATGAATAGACAGAGGGGTCAAAGATGGCCACGGGGAGGAGGTCCCTAAACCCTCTCCCAAAAAACACAATTGAACGGGCAGTCCAGGAGCCAAGAAAAAGGACCCTGAGTGACACAGTGACAGCTGAGAAATCCACACATCGCAAGAAAACCTGAAGGTTGGAGAGAGGGGGGCGAGCAGGAGAGAGGGGAGGGAGCAGAGATGGATCGCGACAGGACCCCATCGCTGCTGACTAAACGAACCAGGAGCTGGAAAGAAATCCAAGTAGCACAGTGCTCGGGAGGGAGGATGCCCAGAAAGGACAAGAGCGAAAGCCAGAGTGGTGGAACAGTGGGAGACCCTAGGGAAGTTGGGCCTTAGAGCAGCGTGTTGGGGACAGAGCTTGGGGGCCAGCCTCTGAAGTTCTTGAGTAGTAGCAAGAGGCTGAGCGAGGACTCTGAACAGCTATGCAGGCTGAGGTGGGGCCCCAGAGATAGCACCTCGGCTCATGACACCCCTGCGGCCCACAGCACACACGCGCAAGGCTCCTCTGCAGGGCTGCGGTTCCCAGCCCATGACCGAGGCGCGCAGGCCATGACATCAGGCCCAGGGCTTTGGGCCCATCGCTCACGCGCAACCTGCGCCTTAGCCTGCGCCCTAAGGCAGTGCGTGCTTGCAGACTTGGCGAGTAGCTGCTGTGGAGATGGTTGCTGGAGCACATCCAGGAAGAGAGACAGATTTGACAGCATTCGCCCCAGCCAGTGAGAGCGGCCTGGGCCTGCATCCCATCAGCCTCTGTCATGTCCCTCAACTTTCCCAGCAAAGGGCAGGAGGTGGAGCTGCCCCAGCATGCATTTTGTCAGACTCTCCCTTCTCCTACAGCCACCCCAACGAACTGCAGGAAGCAGAAGGACCCCAGATACATGCACCCCACCTCCAAATGCAGCTGGAGACCAGAGATAAGGCTTAAACATCTCCTTTCTCTCCCAAAACTTATCCCCCAGTGCCACTTAGTGTCTGCCCTACAGCAAGACACCACAAAAATCCTAATCGGAGAAGGAAAAAGCTCCTGGGCTCTGCTGAATATAACGCCCTCATGCCAAAGAGCAAGTACACAGTGGACAATATGAGTACCTTAGGATCTAAAGCTGCTCAGAAAGATGAAAAATCTCCAGAAAAGAATTTCATAGACCTAGAAATTTCTCAACTAAGTGACAGACAATTTAAAGTAGCTGTTCTAAAGGCTCTGAGTGAAATGAAAACATACTGGCAGAACACCATAGTTGAGGTGAACAACCTAAGAAAGGAAATCCGTGAACAAAAGGAACAATTGAACAAAGAAATTCAAAACAAGGAAGAACGAGATGGGAATTTGAGAGATAAATAATACAATAAAAGATGAAATGGAAATTCGAGAGATAAATAATACAATAAAAGAAGTGAGAAACAAAATAACTGCCATAGGAAACAGGACCAACCAGATAGAGGAAAGAATTAGTGATACTGAAGATCAGAACATGGAAACATCTCAAAAAGAGGAAGACAGAAAATACAGGAAAAAAAGAACTGAAAGAACTCTGTAAGAACTATCTGACTCCATGAGACAAAACATCATCAGGACAATAGGATTAGAAGAAGCAGCAGAGCACTCTACAAAGAACATACTCAAACAAATAGTAGACAAGAACTTTTCAAACCTATGGAAAGATCTGAAACCCTAAATTCAAGAAGAAAATAGGTCCCCTAGATACCTGGACCCTAGTAGATCTTCTCCAAGACACATGGTACTGAAGATGTCAAAAAATAAAGACAAACACAATTCTCAAGGCAGCCAGGGAAAAAAGAATTATAATCTTTGAAGGAAAACCCATCAGGCTGGCATCAGACTCCTCAGCAGAAATTCTACAAGCCAGGAGGGAGTGGAATCAAATATTCAAAACTTTAAAAGAGAGGAACTTCCAACCAAGAATAAATTTTCCAGCAAAATTATCCTTCAGATATGAAGGAGGAATACAGACCTTCTCAGACACACAGAAGCTGAGGGAATTTGCCAGCACAAGGCTGGCACTTCAAGAAATACTGAAGGAGGCTCTTTAACCTTAAATAAAACATCAGGACAGGGAGTTCCCTGGTGGTGTAGTGGCTTAAGGCTTCGGCACTGGCGCTGTCAGCGCTGCGGCCTGAGTTCGATTTCCGGTCAGGGAGCTACCCACATACCAAAAAGAAAAAAAAAAAAAAATTCAGGACAAATGGAACAGAGTTGGAACAACAAGAAACAAAAATAAAACAACAAAAAAGTAATGGCCACAGGAAATCCTCACATATTGATCATCACTCTAAATGTCAATGGACTGAACTCACCAATAAAAAGACACAGAGTAGCAGACTGGATTAAAAAACAAAACCCATCCATATACTGTCTCCAAGAGACACAACTCAGCCATAAGGACAGACTCAGAGTGAAAGGACGGGAAACAATACTCCAAGCAAACTGTAACCACAGAAAAGCAGGAGTTGCCATACTGATATCTGATGAAATAAACTTCAGGTTAAAAAAGATAGCAAGAGACAAAGATGGACATTACATGATGATAAAAGGCACAATACAACAAGAAGGTTTGACACTAATTAATATATATGTTCCCAACCAGGAAGCACCAAAATATACAAAGCAACTACTAACAGACCCAAAAAGAGAAACTGACGAAATCACAATCATTGTGGGAGACTTAAAAACCCCATCAACCGCCATGGACAGATCATCCAAACAGAAAATGAATAAGGAAATATCAGCTCTAAATGACACAGTACAGCAATTGGACATAACTGACATTTACAGGACACTTCATCCAGCAAAAAAAGACTATACCTTCTTTTCTAGTGCACATGGTACATTCTCAAGAACAGAGCACATGCTGGGACATAAAAGTAGCCTTAGCAAATTCAAGAATATTGAAATCATACCAAGTATATTCTCAGACCACAAAGCTTTGAAATTGGAGATGAACTGTAAAAGGAAAGCAGAAAAAATAACATATACATGGAGATTAAACAACATCTTATTGAAAAATGACTGGATAAAAGAACGAACAAAAGAAGAGATTAAAAAATATATAGAAACTAATGACAATGAAAATACAACATATCAAAATTATTAGGACACAGTGAAAGTAGCCATAAGAGGCAAATTTCTATCATCACAGGCCTATCTTAAGAAACAAGAAAAATCACAAGTAAACACCTTAGCATCCCGTCTTAAAGAACTAGAAAAAGAAGAGCAGACAAAACCCAAAGTCAGCAGAAGAAATAATAAAAATTAAAGCAGAGCTAAACCAATTAGGGAAGAGAAGGACAACAGAAAAAATTAATATAACAAAGAGCTGGTTCTTTGAGAAAATCAACAAAATTGACAAATCCCTGGCTAAACTAATCAAAGGATGAAAGGAAAGGACACAAATAGCCAAAATCAGAAATGAAAGGGGAAAAATTATCACTAATACCACAGAAATACAAAGGATTATAAGAAAATATTATGAAGGGCTCTATGCCACTAAATTTAACAACCTAGAAGAAATGGACAAGTTCCTAGAAATGTATAACCTACATAAACTGAACCAAGAACTGGATAATCTAAATAGACCAATCAATAGCAAAGAGATTGAAATCCATAATCTCCCTAGAGGCAAAAGTCCCGGACCAGCTGGTCTCACCAACGAGTTCTACCAAGCATTCAAAGAAGAATTAATGCCTATCCTCCTCAGACTCTTCCAAAAAAATTGAAGAGGAAGCAATACTTCCTAATTCATTCTATGAGGCCAACATTACCCTAATACCAAAGCCTGGCAAAGACAACCCAAAAAATAGCAACTGTAGACCAATATCTGTGATGAACACAGATGCAAAAATCCTAAACAAAATATAAAAAGATTATATATCATGATCAAGTGGGATTCATCCCAGGAGCACAAGAATGGTTCAACATACAAAAATTGATCAATGTGATATACCACATAAACAAAATAAAAGAGAAAGACCATATATATGGTCATATCAATTGATGTAGAAAAAGCATTTGACAAAATATAACATCCATTTATGATCAAAACACTGAATAAAACAGGTACAGAAGGAAAGTATCTCAACACAATAAAGGCCATATATGACAAACCCTCAGCTAACATCATACTGAATGGGGAGAAGCTGAAACCTATTCCCCTAAAACAAGGAACAAGACAAGGATGCCCCCTGTCACCACTGCTATTCAATATAGTACTGGAAGTTCTAACCACAGCAATCAGACAAGAGAAAGATATAAAAGGTATCCAAATTGGGAAAGAAGACATCAAATTGTCACTATTTGCAGATGACATGATCCTTTATATAGAAAATTGCAAAGATTTCACCAGGAAACTAATAGAAACAATAAATAAATATAGTGAAGTCGCAGGATACAAAATAAATGTATCAACAAAAATCAACAGCATTCCTATATACAAACAACAAATCTTCAGAAAAAGAAATGAGGGAGTCAATTTTTTTTGCTATCACAACAAAAGAATGAAATATCTGGGAATTAACAAAGAATGTGAGACTTATACCAGAAAAACTATAAGACACTCTTGAAAGAAACTGAAACAGACACAAAGAAATGGAAAAATATTCCCTGTTCATGGATAGGAAGACTTAACATTGTTAAAATGGCCATTGTGCCCAAAGCAATCTACAGATTTAATGCAATACTTATCAAAATCCCACAATCATACTTTCACGAAATAGATAAAAGAATTATTAGTTTTATATGGAACCATAAAAGACCTTGAATTGCCAAAGCAATACTACATAAAAAGAATAAGTCTGGTCATCTGACACTCCCTGACTTCAATTTATATTACAAAGCATCAATAATCAAAACAGTTTGGTATCGGCAGAAAAGCAGAAACTAGACCAATGGAACAGAACTGAAAACCCAGAAATAAATCCACAAATTTATGAACAAATAATTTTTGATAAAGGAACAAAAAACATGCAATGGGGAAAAGACAGCCTCTTCAATAGGTGGTGCTGGGAAAGCTGGAAAAACATATGCAAAAGAATGAACCTGAGCTGTGAACTCTCACCATATACAAAAATTAATTCAAAATGGATTAAAGACCTTCACATAAGACCAGAAATAATAAACTGTATAGAAGAAAACAGAGGTACTAAACTTATGGAACTAGGGCTCAAGGAAGGCTTCATGCACCCAACCTCAAAGGCAAGGGAAAAGCGAAAATAAACAGGACTACAGCAAACTAAAAAGCTTCTGCACACCAAAAGAAACCATCGACAAAGCAAAAAGACAGCCAACTGAATGGGAGAAAATATTTGCAAACAATGCAACTGGCAAGGGTCTAATATCTAAAATATATAAAGAACTAATAAGACTTCACAACAAAAAAACAAACAACCCAATTAAAAAGTGGGCAAAGGACCTGACAGACACTTCTCCCACGAAGAAATACAAATGGCCAGCAGACATGAAAAATGCTCATCCTCATTAGCTCTCAGGGAAATGCAAATCAAAACCACAATGAGGTATCACCTCACACTTGTTAGAATGGCTGTTATCAACAAGACAAGGAATAACAAGTGCTGGAGAGGATGTGGAGAAAAAGGAACTCTGGTACACTGCTGGTGGGAATGCAAACAGCTGCTATGGAGGATGGTGTGGAGGTTCCTCAGAAAATTGGGAATGGAGTTACCATTTGACCCAGCAATTCCCCTTCTGGGGATCTACCCAAAATACTTGAAAACCTCAGTCCACAAAGACTTATGTATCTCAATGCTCATTGCAGCATGGTTCAGTAGCCAAAACATGGAAACCACCAAAGTGCCCTGCAACAGATGACTGGATAAAGAAGCTGTGGTACATATACACAATGGAATATTACCCAGCTGTAAGAAAAGATGAAATATTGCCATTTGCAACAACATGGATGGACCTGGAGATCATCCTGCTTAGTGAAATAAGCCAGACAGAAGAAACAAGGAACTGTATGACTTCACTCATATGCAGAATATAAAACTGAAAGCAACAAAGAGAAAAGAAATGAACAAACAAACAACCCATGGACACAATCAATAGTTTAATGTTTATTTGGGAACGAGTGGGTTAGGGAGGGGAGGAAGGGGTGGGAGAGGAGGGAGGGGAAGCTAAATATAAGGTGATGGAAAGAGAACTCACACTGGGTTCTTATACAAGTTGACAATGCACTGTAGAATTGTAAGCCTGAAACCTATGTAATCCTTGCTAACAGATGTCACCCCAATAAGTCTAACAATAAAAATGAATTTAAAAAAAAAAAGAAATATTACTCAGCTATAAATACTGCCATTTACAACAAAATGGATGGACCTAGAGATCATCATGCTAAGCGAGCTAAGCCAGACCAAGAAAAACCAAAAACTGTATGACTTCACTCATATGTGGAAAACTGAAAGCAACAAAGAAAAAACAAACAAACAAAAAACCCATGGACACAATCAATAGTTTCATGTTTATTTGGGGACAAGTGGGGAGGGGATGAAAGAGAGGAGAGGGGGTGCAAGCAGAGGGAGGGGGAGCTAAATACATGGTGATGGAAGAGAACTCACACTGGGTGGTGAACTTATTATACAACAAGTTGACAATGCACTGTAGAATTGTACACCTGGAACCTATGTAATTCTTGCTAACCAATGTCATTCCAATAAGTCTAACAATAAAAAAAATAATAATAATAAATAAAACAATGTATAAAAGGGATCCTGATTTTGGTAACTAACTAAAAGAAGTGGTCCTTTCTTCGATTTTACTCTACTCCAAGAAAGATTAAAAATGAAAGTTTCAAACAAAAGAACTCCCCAATCTGTAAAAATTATTCCTGTGAATTATATGATATGGCTTGAGATAACTAAAGACAATACCAGGTAAATTTGCTCAGCAAGACCTAAAACATTAGTGAAAAGCTTTAAAAAGCATAAAGGTTTGATCATAATTCAAAGTTTAAAAAGACACAAAAATATAAACCATCAATAATAAAATTTTCTTAAATTAACAATAGTAAATGTATAGAAGTGACATGAGGAGTTGAAATAATTCTTTGCAGTAAGGCTCAATGAAGACAGGGGCAACTGGTCACCAAGCAAGTCAGAGGCAAGGCTTGGGCTCAAACCTAGCTTTGCTAACTAGCTTTACTAAACCAGGCCAGTGTTGTTTCAATTCTATCATGTTGTTTCTATGGTTTAAAAAGTACCTGACCTAAGGACATAATTGCAAACAGAACACAAAGAAGCTATGAGGAAGACAAAAAAAAAAAAAAAAAAAAACTACTAAAGGACTCATGTACAGATTAAATCAATTTGTAGAATAAAGTTTAGTGATCAGAAAAAAAAGCTATTAGTGTTTTAAAGTTATGGTGGTTCTGCTATTAAATGCAAAGAGATAAGTTAAAGATACTGTCCACACCGAAACACATTTGGCAATAATTTCTCTGAGAAAAAGATTAAGTCAGTTTGAAGGTGACAGTCTCTTCCAAATAATAATCTTTTCTATCACAAATTTCAACTGCAAAAGCATGTTTTATCTTTCATGCCAATGAACATGTGGTTAACAGCACTGACTCCGAAAACAAATCTCCTGGGTTCAAATCCCAAGTCCGGAGTTCAGATTCCCAACTTCATATCATCCCAATAAAGCCAGAATTTCCTCTAATACTCATACCTCCTCCTCTGGGATGCACCTTTGCTAGTAGGTTAGGTTCTAGAGCTAACTGAGATATGCTGAGACTCCAGTATTTCCTGTACAATATACTGGAGGAAAATATATACGGGCTTTCTGGAAGGTATCCAGTCCTGAAACATGAAAAATGGAGGCATTTATGGCTGGATTTTTTTTTTTTTCAGAGAGCCCTTGTATATTATCAATATTGGGAGGTTCCCAAGACTACCCTGAGGTTCAATCATTTGCTAAGAGAACTCACAAGACTCAACATACAGTCGTACTCATGGCTATAATTTATTACAGCAGAAAAATATCAAGCATAATCAGCAAAGGGAAAAGGTGCATGGAATGAAATCCAGAAGAAACAGGCACAAATATCCAGGTGTTCCCTTCAAGCAGAGTTACAATGAACTCACTTAATTCTCCCAGCAATGAGTTCTGACAAGTGTGAGATGTTGCCAACTAATGAAGCTCATTAAAAACTCAGTGCCTAGGGCTTTTATTTTGGGGGGTTGGTCACATAGGCACCCTTGCCTATTACATATGCAAATTCCAGTCTCCCAGAAGGAAAACAGGTGTTCAGCATAAATCATTTTGTTTGCACTGTTTAGGCACAGTGACTGACTCTTTAACTACTTAGGGTGATGAGATCCTCCCCAAATTCAAGTTATCTGATGTCAGTCAAGAGCCAGCCTGCAAGTCAGGCCTGCTTCCATCAGACTAGTAGATCCCAATAAACAAATAGATCCTTTAGAGCACAGCCCTTAGCTACGTGTTCCCTGCTTCATCCTCAGCTCCTAGAAAGTGCCTGAAATATAACAGCCATTCAAAAACTTTTTCTTGGGGGAGTTCCCTGATGGTATATAGTGGCTTAAGGCTTCGGCTCTGGTGCTGTCAGTGCTGCGGCCTGGGTTCAATCCCCAGCCAGGGAGCAAAAAAAAAAACTTTTAATGAAAAAATTCCTGACTCTATCATTTCCTAGCTGTATAACCTTGGGAAAGTTAAACTTAAGTTCTGTGTGCCTCAGTTTCCTCACTTGTAAGATGGGACAATAATATTACCTACCTTAAAATGATGTTTTGAGGATTAAATAAATATTTGTAAAGTGTTCATAACGGTGGCAAGAAGAAAGCATTATATAACATATGTGTATACATAATGTTATTATATATTTGCTGGGGTTTTTTTTAACTTCCAATCTAAAATTCTACCCTCTGCAAGTCACATTAAGCTTTCCCATCACTAAATGTAATGAATCTACAGTCTACACATAGATTAGAGTTAACAGATAACTGTTTCATGTCTACTGAGATCCCTAACTAGTTTGTGGACCGTACTCAAAACTTTTTAGCATACATTATATAACATGATACTTAATCTTTGTAGAAAACACAGATTTGCCAAAAAAATTACACATCTCTTAAATCAACTTTTTACAGTGGTCAGAATGTAAAGCAGTCATTCAACATTTTTGATAATTACAACTTAAACAAAATGGCCTTCATGTTTTTTGGTCTTCTATTGAGAAATGGAAGGAAAAATGAGTTGATTCTATCCAGTAAAAAGACTAGTTGGAGTTCCCTGGTGGTGTAGTGGCTAGGCTTCCGCGCTGTCAATGCTGCGGCCTGGGTTCAATTACTAGCCAGAGAACTACCCACATAAAAAAAAAAAGACTAGCAGTAGTAGTAGCGTGGCAGCAAGAAAATGCTTGAATTTATGAAGTATATAATTAGAATGTCAAATATTTGTGCCTTAGAGAGAACATGCGTGCAAATCCTCATAGGTCAATAACAGTTTTATAATAATAATAATAATAATTATATATGTGTGTATATATACATACATATACATATATACACATATACATATATACACATACATATATACATATATATATATATATTCTTACAGCAAGAATTAAGGAGGTATGCCATTACTTAATTAATGGAAATGGAATCAAGAATAAAAGAATATTTTAATCTTAAAATAAAAAGACTAAGTCCTGTGTCTGGCAGCTTTCCCAGTTGTTTTGAACCATGCGCCACTTTGGGTCCTCATTTCACACTACATCTGAGTGGGAACAAGAGGGGCAAAGACTAACCTAGAGTCCCTTACTAGGCATGCACCCTCCTCTAGGGCACTGATGCCTATAGTCATTGCTTCTTTATTCTGGAGGCTTAAATGTTCATCTGTAGTGGCCCTTGGGCATTCTGGACTCTACTATTTCCCCTTTGCTGGAGGAGGGGTTCCTAATTGTTTGTTGCAGCAGAAAATAAAATGTAACTATTACCCTAAAAAAAAAAAAAAAAAAAAAAAAAGACAAGGAAGAATTGGGAGAGATTAAAAGGCAGGGGACAACATGCAGCCCTAGTTTTAAACTAATGAATCAGAGCGACCAAATCTCAGCTCTCACACAAGGACTCTGCACAAAACCATCAGGGAAGACCCTCAAGATAGCAGAATTACAAGAAAAAAAGATCGATGAGACTGAAGTTTACCACTGTGAGGGAACTTTCAAAATGGCAGATCTCTTTAGATGAATAATAATCACAGATCTTTGTTTACATGAATTTATCCTTATATGCATCAATTTCATCATAAACACCAGTTTCTCAAGGTGAATTTACTTTTTAGTAGGAATTACTTTAAAATAGATTTATATAAGAACTTTTAAATATCAACTTTAAAATAGATTTATATAAGAACTTTTAAATATCAAAAACTTAATAAAAAAATGTTCTCCACCTTCACTGCCTGTAGTAGACTCCAAGTTTGGGTCTCACAACCTCCACTTAACATTTCTACTATTTGAAAAGGTTAAAAGGCTAAAAGACTTCCTTAAAGGCAAGGTGTTGGACATAAATTTACCAACTGTTTTGCGTATAAAAGGTACAAGTGTGACAAAGATCTTCCTACTGTAAGGCAACGGACAAAAATGTCTAATAGACATTGAATGATTGCAATAATCAAAGTCCTGGTTCCCCCATCAGCTCACCAGTTAGTTTCACAAGTGAGAAGCAACCACGGCAGTGGTAGCAATGGCAATAGTGTGTGGCCCTGAAACCAGAAGTCCAGTGGTGGCTCCAGCCCTTCCAATGGTGGTATAAGCAACCTATTCCTTAAAAAAAGCTACAGGGATTCTGTTTTCTGTTCCATATCCCAACTTGCGATACAATGGCAATGAATTCAAGACCTCTTCCACTCTTGCTTAGACTACTGTTATAACCAGGTAACTTGACTGCAACCTCTCACCATTTTAGTTCTTCCTCTGACCTGCCACCACCAAATCTGATCATGCTTAAATAAAACTTACCCAAAAAGGCCATACAAAAAACTCTTATGTTCTTTTATATACCTGTATCTTATAGACTATATCCTTTGATTCCTTCTTCATCTGGTGAAATCCTACTCCACCTTCAGAACCTAGCTCAAAGAGGACTCCTGTGAATCTTTCCCAACAGGGTCACTCCACATGCCCATATGTCCACTCTCTTCCACATATCCTGCTGTCTGGCCTTGGCTCCATGCTCATTCACATTCATTTATTCAAAAGATATTTGCTGAGTTACATTTACTTGCCACATGTCACACACTGTGCCAAGGGTTGGGGACACAAACCAAAATAAGACAAACTAGGCCTCTTTCTCTCTATAATCCTATAGGAAAATAGATTACACAATAAGTACCTAAAAAAATGTTTAATTACAATCGTGGTAAGTGCAATAAAAGATTCAAGGTGTGCTTACATTTATAAATAGAAGCCTAACCTAGTCTGGGAGAATCAGGGAAAATCATTTCCCTTGAAGAGACATTTAAACAGAATGTTTAATGGAAGACAGGTAAAACTAATCAGGCAAAAAATTGTTAAAGACCTTCCTGGGCAGAAGGAGCAACACGTGCAAAAAGACTTGAGGCAGCAATCCAGGAACTATGAAGACAACTAATGGACAAAAGTCAGAATGCAAGGGAGATAGCAGCCCAACATAAGTAAAAAGGGAGGTATTTTACAACCACTATTTAAAATAACACTTAGTATACTGTTTTAAGAATTTCTCATTTGCAAAAATGTAGCCCCTACTAAACAAAATCCTTTAGATCTAATTTTTTTTAGCCCCATAATCCAATATAGCATTTACCATGTCCCCTCCAGTCAAGATCTGCAGAATGAAGAAATGAGTGTTTAATTTGGGCAAGAAGCTTAACTTCTCAAAATACCAGACTCATAGAACAAAATGATCTCCATGATTCAAAAACCTTGATTTTGACTACCTGAAAACTTTTGGGCAAGAGACACATTTTCATGCGAAGTTACATGTGTTCAGAATCAAAGACAGTGTTACTGTGGATGAAACTATACATACTAAAAACTAAACTATAAGTTGGAAAAGGGCTCTAAGTCCTCAATGCTCTGTAAAGTGCCACAACTAATAACCAAGAGTCATGAATGAGACCAGGGAGAGAAAGTGCAGCTCCATCTGCCTGTTCTTATTCTCCACTTGCTCAACAGATTTTAACTGTAGGATCAGTAACAGGAAACTGGCACCTATGCCATCATTTTCTCCTTCCTTACTTCCTAAACACTGTCAATTCAGGAAACACACACTGGTGACAGAGTAAGAAAACGTCAAAATCCAATTGACATACCTCTGCCAATTATTATAAGTCAAAAGAACAGGGTAACCTCTAGCCTTAGATGAGTTTTTGGCACATGTTCTCAAGGAACAATGGAGGAAGCATTTTTTGAATGAAAAAAAGAAAATTGAGTTAACCATAATATAGCTCCAAAAATACATGAAAAGCTTGATGTAGTTTATTAGACAGTGAATAAACATCAATATACATATGTCCAGTATGGAACCTCTTTATAATAAGAGCTGTAGAAGACCCTTAGCATATCTTTTAAAAGTACATTTAATCTGAATTTCACTACCTACTTTACTATGTCATCTGGCAAATATAATAGATCCAAAATTGTATAACAAACCAAGTATTCTACTAAGAGAGCTGATAAAGGTGTTCAACCAAAGACTCAAAAGCTTAACAAAATATATTTAATTTTATCAGTTGTCCTGTCAGGTCAATTTTTTCAATTATTACAACCATGAAATCAAACCTAATTAAACCAATTAAGTGTCCTTAACTGTGTTTTTTCTTTTACGAAAAGATCAAGATAAACCAGTGAAATAATTTAGAAGATCATTATAACATTATTTTAAATTTAGTAGCAACAAGAAAAAAATAATGATCTTTCTAATCATGACTGTGCTCTTGTACTCTTGATACTATACTCTCCCACTTTCTCCACTTCTCAATTTTAGGTAGCAATAATGAAACACCTAAATTACTGAAACTGTTATTATTCCATTTGTAATGATTTCATCACTAGCATTTCAAATACTTAACCATGTTAGTTATTTCTCAAAATGCATACCATGTAACCTCAGCTCCTTTCTTTTTTTCTGGCCTTCTTAAGGCCCATTTTTCAGTGTTTCACTAGTGCAATGATGAGTGAGCAATTGAACCTCAATACAGAACAGTATTCCCCCCCCCAAAACCCACACACCTGAGGTTACAAATATTACTACAATAATTACATCGAATAAATAAATGTAAGGTTGGCTCAAACAAGTTACTACGATAATGGAAAATGCTCAGAAAATGGTCTAGTTATAGTAATGCAGGACCTGTGGCGGTACTGAAGGAAGGTGCTGATGCTGTGTGGCTTAGCCAAATCAAACATCAGCCTACTCAAAACGTGACTCCTTTATACAGTACTGTGGAAGAACAGCAAAGCTTCAGAAAAGTCTAGGTCAAATAATGCAGAAATCTTAAATGACATTCCCAAAGACAACTGACTCCATTTTGGAGAACTACCTATTTCTCAATGAATAAACAAATAAACCAATTTACAAATAAACAAGACCTTTTCCTAACCACATGAGATTTGTTTTTAAAAATCTGAAACATTTTTCCCGTGACATTACTTATAAGACATTAAATATAAATCAGCTCTCCAAACCCAAAACATATAGGCTAAAAATAGTGTATCCATTTCAAAGGCTGAGGCAGAAGCCCTCCAACTGAACAAACTAAAATTAGTTTCTTTTCTCATCTCTGGATCTTTAAATGTACCTTCAACGCTTATGGGGCACACAAACCAGTGCCCCCACATACTCTCCCAAACTAGCTGGTCAGAGGGGATCTAATTATTAAATTTTCAGGAACATAAGTCCACTGTCCGAGACACTCATGTAATGAAATTCATCTTCATTCTGATTAATATCCAGACTAAAAAAACAATACTACCACTATTATTACAATAAAGAGCCCTCCCCAACTGTTTTCTTCAGTAAAACTCCAACCCACCATACGCTTTCTCAAGAAGCAAAAGCAAAAGCCATGTACAAAAGCTGTCAGGTGGGCAGGCAGGTAGGGCTCCACCTGGGATACTGAACATCGGAGCCCCGAGAGGGAGGACGAGGACACGGGAGAGGATTGCGGGGGAGACGAAGACTTACGGATGGCCTCACCCACAGAGGGACCGTGAAATGAGGCGGGAGAAGGGCAACCCTTTAACCCTAAGTACTGCCCAGGCCAGCGCCTGGTTCCGCGCTCCCGGCCCCGATCCTGCTCCAGCCCCGTGGAGGGTCCGAGCATCGCGACACGGGCACCGGCTGAGGCCCGGGTAGAAGAGGCTGGGACCAATGAAGGCGACCGCGGGTCTGACCTCGCCGCCGCCTCAGGCGGAGGTGAGGGTCGACTCGAGCCCCCCCACGCCCGCCCTCCCGTCAGGGCCGGGGCCGGCCGGGAGCGGCAGCGGCGTCTGCTCGGGCCCCGGGCGCCGCGGCGACAGGAAGGTCACCGGCCACAGGAGGCCCCGACCAGGGGCGGCGACGTCCGCGCTACCTTTGGCCTCGCAGTCGGCACAGTACTTGTTGTCCTCTTCCCTCAGCAGCTTGGACAGGATGAGCTGGTGCTGCTCGTTCAGCTTCTGAGCCTTCTCCCGGCAGGAGCGTGTCGCCATCTCGGCAGCCAGGAGAGGAGCCCGGGACAGCTACGCGGCGGCGGACGCGGACAGGAGCCGGGCTGGATAAAAGCAGCTGGCGCCGCCGGGACCGCGGACGGACTCAGCCCAGGAAGCGGTGGCGGTGGCGGCGGCGGCGGCGGCTGTAGCTGGAATAGGAGGAGGAGCGGCGGCGGCGGCGGTGGCAGCGCCGACGTGTTCCGCCTCCTCGCCCGGCCTGCCCCACACGCACTACCGAGGCAGCGAGAGGGGGGAGGGGGAGAAAGACAGGGCTGTGGCTTCCGGGTGGCGCCGCAGGAAGGAACCGAAACGCCGGGCTCGCTGCGCATGCGCCGAACTTCCCAGGAAGCCGGTCAGGTCAGTCTGGTGTTTTCCCGCAAGGCCCCTTGGCCCCAGGTGATTCCGGGAAGTTATCTTGTACAGCTGTGGGCTACTCCACTTTTGAGCTGTGACTGTTGCTGGGGGCCTCGGGTAAAACCCACTAAAGGAAGACCTTTAACAAGGCGGGGACTTTGACTTGCTTTCTTGGCTTTTTTCTTGTTGGTACAACATTGGAAATTCATAAATAGAAGTGACTACGTAGATTTGTTTATTCATTCGACGTTTATTCACCTTTAGTTTTTAAATAGGCACTATCCTAGAAGCTAGAGATGCGCGGAATAAATAAAACAGTCTCTTACATTTCAGGGAAGAGAAATAGTCTTGAAGTGGCATGCATTGAGGGCTAACATTTATTAATTATTCTGTGCCATGAACTATTAACTCATTTAACCCTTATCACAACCCTATGATACTGTTATCCTCGTTATACAGATAGAAAAACAAGGCATGGAGGAGTTCAGTAACTTGTCCAGGTAACAGAGCTACTCAGTGGAGCAGTTAAGATTCAAATCCAAAGCAGTCTGGCTCCAGCGTATAAAACATCTGACAATAAGACCTACCATATAAAGGGGAGAGTCGAAGAGCCATGTACTGGGCAGTGTCACTTTAAGAAGAAGCCGTATAAACAATGATCTTTAATGAATGAAAAAGACTAGAGAAAGAAGGCATTCTCAATTAGACCCCAGAGTGTCCCAATCCAAGCTCATGAGATTTGAACACTGAATAAAGCCATTTAAATGTTTTGGCATGTTGTATCATATCAGCAATTTCCAATATGGGACTTACATACTCAGAATAAACATGCCTGTGGTGGGGCAAATGCTAAGAAAGCAACTGAGCTGGAGTCTATCTATGTCTTACACTTTTTATAGAGCCAATTCCTAACCTGGGCCCTACATAAATGTAGCTCTGGTGCTCAGCTTACCCCATTTTTGGCACTGTCATTGCCAAGTTTTCCAGACAGGGCAGGTTTTGGTGGTGGTACACCCAATTGAAAAAAACACACGTGGAGCCGACATGGGGGACCATAAACACACCAGCAAGCAAGCCACTTTATTGCGTACCTGGGACTATATATACGTATTCAAACAAAAGTGGCATCTTGCCGCATCTGCCCAGTAGCAATTGT
Source organism: Lyroderma lyra (assembly GCA_004026885.1). Lineage (NCBI taxonomy): Eukaryota > Metazoa > Chordata > Mammalia > Chiroptera > Megadermatidae > Lyroderma > Lyroderma lyra. Next base: position 68,830 of record PVJL010003513.1, read on the forward strand.
TTAGGTTTTCATGGTTACATAAGACGGTACATGCACAGTAACTGTCAGCCCCAGAAATTCCTCAACCCCAGACAGGGACTGATTATACCAAGGTCAAGCCTGGGCGGCGGGCCTGGCTTTAACCCTTTACAGCGGGCTTAGCTTTAACTCTCTGGGGACTGACAGGCACAGAGACTCAAAAATGTGGAATTAAATTGAAAGGTGATGGGAGTGAAGATGCTGAATAACTGAACAAATGAGAGCTTTAACTTCATAACTCTGACAATAACTAGAAGGATATCGGGGTGAGTTCCAATAAACAACAGCAACAACAACAAAATTGAAAAAAAACACGTGGGAAGAACTTTTAAGGCCCATCTAGAAGACTGGTTTGATTTAGAAGGGGGCCTATGGAGGGAGCTATTGAGCAGGAGCAGCATGCACAAAAGCACTAAAACTTCAAGTAGCTTGAAAAACAGTGAAGGACAGGTTGTCCTACTTAGGACAAATGGAAGATCAGGCTGGATAAGTCAAGCGCAAAAGAATTAAACAAGGCTTGAAGAATCAGACAAACAATCTGGCCTTGATACAGCTGACAGTAGAAAACCTGTGGATTCTTCAACTAGGATATAGTAGCATTAAAAAACAAAACAAAACAAAATGGATGTTTTGGAGAAGTTCAGGAGTAACCAGTTAACAAACACCATTTTTTAGTGTTTCCCCTCAGAAAAGTCTGCTTAGCACTGCAAGAATTCAGGAAAAACAAAACAAACAACAAACAACAACAACAATAAAACAGAAGACAGGCTTATTACCAAGAAATTATCTATATGATGGATTGGAGAACCACAGCAATATCTACGAAAATACAAGCCACACCACATAGGTACTTCTAAATATTCTAGTAGTCGCATTTAAAAATGAAAAAGAAATGGGAAATTTAATAGTACATTTTATTTAATCAAATGTATCCAAAATATTGTCATTTCAACATATAATAATATAAAAAATTATGAGTGAAATATTTTACATTCTTGTTTTCATATTGTTCTCAAAACCCAGTGTATACTCCACACTGACAGCTCATTTTAACTTGGACTGCCTGCTTTTCAAGTGCTCAGTTGCTGCACATGGCTAATGGCTATATTATTGAGCAGTGCTACTCTAGATTGTCAGCCTATAGGCTATTAAAAATCTAAGTTTGAGTGAATTGTTCATTTGGGATATAATGGAGCAAAAAAAAATAAAAGACATTGATACCAAAAACATCTTGGAAGAAAAATAACATTGCATCATGCACCAATATTTATTATATTGAACAACTTATAATCAGTTCTCTGATAATCAGAAACATATATGTCTTACAGTCTAGTGTGAGATACAAATATGTAAGCAGAAAAATTAAAAGCCCCATTGTAAAGTCAATGGCAAATATAAAGTGCCCTCAGAGCAAAAGAAATAGAACATTCGTGGCCTGGAAGAATCAAGGAAGGATTCACCAAGTATATCATGCTTAAACTTGGTTTTAACAGAAGTAGGAATTTTTCAAGTGAATAGGTGGAGAAGAGGAAAAGGGATAGCTTGGAAAAAAACTATGTGTGGACTTCTGAAAGTGCATGGCTATGTGTCGGAAATAGTGAGAATAAGAGGCAACAGGGACCTAGAATGTGCACGGAGAACAGGTAGGTAGGAAAGGAAACCAAGTGGAGAAGTAGATTGGAGTCATGAGGTTAAGAGCTCTGTAGCCAAACTACGTAGTTTGAATTTTACCCTGTGGACATGTATAATAGAACTAACAGAAGATTTACACAGAGAAAAGAGTTGATTAGCTTTGTTTTCTGAAACTATAGTGGCAGACTAGAGAACATGCGTGGGAGAAAATGTTATTAGGGGAACAGATTACAGACAAAGATGTTGCAACAATAGTCCACAGCGATATGCTGGAAGCTTATTTTAAGCAGCATCATACAGTTCGGAAGAGACAGAATCAAATGATGTTTTAAAATTAGAAGCAGCAAGATGTGTCAGCTAACTGTATGTGGGGGCTGAGAGAAAGGAGGTGAGAATAACACCAAGGTTTCTAAATTAGGAGATAGGTAAATGGTGATGCCATTAATCCAGATCAAGAATACAGGGAACAGTACAGATTGGGGGTCAGAGGAAAAAAGGTGTTTGCTTGAGGACATGCTAAATTTAAGGAGTCCATAGGACATCCAGCTCCATATGTCTAATCAGACGTTGCCTATCTAGGGAGAAGTTAGTGCTGGTGACTGTCTTTGGGAGTCATCTGCATTTCAGTGGTCATAGAAGCCATAGGGTGGATGATATTCCTCTAGAACAGTGGTTCCCAACCTTTTTCCACTTATGTACCCCTTTTAAACCCATTTCTATAAATTTTACCCCTTATTTTTAAAACAGCTGTTTTCAAGTACTGACACTTTGGTTCAGTGCCTATCTTAATGTAAAATAGTGAAAATGAGGTAATAAGTTAGGAAAGAAAAATTACTACACTGAAAGTATTACCCGAGAATGGGGCCCTTCTCGGTGCCATGTCTGGGTTATTGGTGTCTCGAGCAAAGAATTGAATGAGACATACATCAAAGTGTAAAGGTGAAACAAAAAGGCAGCTTATTAAAAGGAAAATAAGGTGAAACAAAGACCAAGTTTATTGCAAGGGAAAGTGTACCCCCAAGAGGTGGGAGCACCAGAGCAGGAGAGTGTGGCTCAAGGGCCTTTTCTGGCACCGGGAAAGTACACTCCTAAAGGGTAGGAGCAGGCTGGAGCAGGCTGGAGCAGGCAAAGGGCTCGAGAGCCCCCAGGCTAAGTGCTGGCGGCTTTTGTTTTCTTCTGTCTGTGGGTGAGCCCGGCCTCATCTGGACAGAGAATTCCTTGCTTAGCACCTGGGATAAGGGGAATTATGTCACCATTTTTATTGGACAGGCATATCAGACAAATTGGTCATTCCAGTATGTATGAGGCTTGTGAGGAGTGTGAAATGTGTTGGAGGCAGTCTAGGTGGAGATTGAATTTGTCCTTACAGCTGGCCAAGCCAGATGAGTTCGTGTCCTAAGGTCAGGGCTGCTGTTCTAAGAAGCAGCAGCCCTATCAACTTTTGATTTTTTTTTTTTTCGAGGCGGTAGCTCCCTGACTAGGAATCTGAACCCAGGCCACAACTCTTTGATTTTGTAGCATGCCAAGTTCAGCTAAACTTGGTTCTTATTAACCCCCTCGAGCTTATTTTTGTTAACTCTTTCCTTGTCTCTGACTGCCTGCATCATCTTCCAACTCTTTCCCTGCCTCAAAAGTACTACAAACCACAGATTTAATTTTACAATACATAACATGGTTAAATATCGATAATGATAATCATGTATTTAAACACTAAATTTAAAAACTACCTGGAAAAAAAAAAACATGATTAAAGACAACACACTTACTTTTACTCAGTCAATAACTAAACTGATCAGTCTGGCTATGGATGTATTTATGTGTTTTGGGAAGTACTAGAAAGGTTGCATAAGGAGTGTTCTGAAATTGTGCGGAATGGTTGGTAGAAGAGTGGTTTGGGGAGAGGGTTCATAGCCACACACACCCTCACCAATCATCATTCACTAATGTGATTTAATTCTGAAGTGTCTCCATGAATGGTGATTCAAACTTTTAACATTTATTGTTCCATAACTGAAGTTTTCCATTTTTTACTTTGCTTGTTTTTTCACCATTACTGATTATTTTTCACGTACCCCTGAATGGCCCAGCATGTACAGAAGGCATGTAGACTAAAAAGAGGAGTCCCAAGCACAAAACTCGGGATTGTCAACTGAATGAGGAGTGGACGGAGGAAGGTGAACCAAAGAAAAGAGGTGAAGTGTGGCCCTATCTTTCATGTCTTAGTCTGTCTTAGCACTTGCCTCTTGGAGAACTCCAACTGACACAGCCTTCTAGACCAATATTGAGATTTTGGTCTTCATCTCAATTAGAAATAGAAAGTTATTAGAGTATTTCAACTTTGTACCAACATGATTAGATTTATGTTCTGAAAAATAAACATTCCTGCCAGCAGTGTAGGTAAGAGATTGATGATGTAGGCAAAAGTAGATACAGGGAGAGCAGTTAGGCATCTTTGGCTGTGGTTCTGATGAAATGATGACTAGATTCGGGTGGGGTTATGGAGCCGGGAAGTGGGTGGATTTTGAGAAGTAATGAGAAGATAAAATCAACAAGACTCAGTAATGGACAATAGGGGCAGTAAGGGAGAAGGAGGTGTCAAGAATGATTCTGAGGTGAATAACTTCTGGAGATGTAATGTGCAGCAATGTGATTATAGTTAATATTTCATTGTGTACTTGAAATTTGCTAAGAGGATATATATCTTAAGTGTTATCATCATAAACAAACAAATAAATACATAAAATGGGAACTATCTGAGGCAATAGATATGTTAATTACCCTGATTATAGTGAATTTTTCATAATATCTACATATATCAAATCAAATTATACACCTTAGATATCTTTGGGATATACAATGGACAGGCTCTAAATTTGTTATTGATGCTACTATATTGGGGGGTCTTTTGTTGGTTTGGTTTGGTTTTTGTTTCCTAGTGGAACAAGGTGTGGTAAGGGAAGCTGATCTCTAGACTGAAACTGCAATGAGGAGTAAAAATAGCCAGACAAGAAGAGTGGGCCATGGAAAAAGCAGTGTGAAGCTGAAGTTTTACAAGCATGTAGACAAAGAAAAGAGAGATCCTGTTTCTTTAGGAAGTTTGAGTTAATCAGAGGTCTTAATGTACCTGGAGGATAGTGCAATTCAAGACTAGGAAATTTAACGCTGAAAGAGCCATTTCTGTGTTCTTTTGGAGGTAGGGATTGGCCCAGTCTAAGTCGAGTTGAAGGAGCCTCCTCAGTAGAAGTCAGGAGGTGGGTAGGGAGTTGGGAGGGGACCTCATGGTTCCTGTTTCCTGAGCTGCAAGAGTCCTGTGCTGTATCCTGTCACCTCTGTTCAACTCCCAATGGAAAGGCCTGCAAAGGGACTTTAGTCATAGCCTCTATGTTGAAAAATTAATGAAGACATAGCTGTGAAAACAAGAGGTAAGCTTTCTGTTTTCTCTTGCCTAAACCTGCAAAACTGTAAAATCGCATAGTTGGGTATCACTTGATTACAATGGGCCCAATTTCAAACAGTGATAAAGAAATGTGGGCTTTATTCCTATGCAGTAGCCACACTATAACACTGTGGTTGGTGAAAAGTAATTTTACAAACAAGCCACCAAACCAATACTTCTCAGTGTGTGATTTTTTAAAAAATAAAAATAGATACGATTCCCAATCAACCTACAATGCTAATTAGTCCCTTCTCAAATCTTGTAAATGGTTAGTCAACCTCATTTTAGAAAAGGCCAGCTGTTTTGTGGAAAACTCATGGGAAGCAAAAGACAAAAATAAGTTTACTCCACCACGCTGTTTTCATATGGGCTCCTGGTGAGACAGCAAGCATTTCAGTGATGCATATAACGTAGAATTTTCATTAGATTTATCTGAAGCTCTAATAAGCCAGATCCTGCTGTGGGAGTAAATTAATTCAGAATATAAGTAAGGCATTTGCCAAGTACATTAACTCTTTCAAGTCTCCAGACCACACAATAATATTCTGGAACAGCCAGTAATGGTTACATTAAATTGAATAGAGGGCAAATGAAACATTCCTAGTTATAGTGGTTATTTGGGAAAACCTAAATGTGCTCCCAAATGACCTATTTACATTTAAATAGTTCAGAGGTGACAGAAAACAGCTTATTACATCTGTCAGGGATCCTCAGGCTAGAAACAGCCTGAGTTCTCTCCTGCAATGATTAATTCAGCAATCAGGCAATAGGTGAACCTTTGCCTTTCCTCTCTGCTAACAAATTCTCAGGCATTTCAACTTTGAGATCAGATAACAGAAAATAAGTTCATAGAGGTAATTGGTTGTGAGGTTAGCCTTAGCGCCTTTTCACTTTCAAAAAAAAAACCCCAACCATATATATACATACATATACATATACATATACATATACATATACATATTTATATATATGTGTGTGAGTGTGTGTTTGTGTGTGTGTGTAAAATGCACAATAGTCTGAGTAACTAAGATTCAAATAAGGTCAGTGACTCACATTTTTGTGTGTTAAAAAGGGGAAGAAGGCAGGACATGCAGAGAAGTTGAATATGATTAAATTTAGTTTAATTTTGGAAATATTTCAACTGGAAATGAGTTCAGTGAGGAACTTCACGTAGTTATATAAAATTACAGAAAAAGTTGGTAACAACCTAAATGTCCAAAAACAGGCAAATGGATAAATCATGTATGACAGAGCCACATAATGGACTATCATATATATGATTTATATAACATGTAACTATATGATCATAATTACATTCTAATGAATTTGTTGGGGAAGAATTGAAATAAAACATATCAAAATGATAACAGTAGTAGACTTTAAGAAAAGGATTTGTGAGTAATCTTTTTCTCTCTATAAAAAATTTTTCAAATTTCCAACAGAGCATATGCCAATTTTATAATCTGGAATATGCCACTTTTAAAAACAAACAAAAATACATTTTTAAAGTAATTATTTTTCAATTAGTTGACATACAATCTTAGTTTCAGATGTATAAGACATTTCTTTCTATTTTTACTAAATTTATTGAGGATAGCATCAGTTAATAACATTATATAAATTCAGGTATACAACTTTATCATACATCTACATGCCCCACTGTGTGCTCACCATCCAAAGTTAGGTCCTCTTCCATCACCATACATTTGACCCTCCTTTACCCTTTTGGTCCTCCCGCTACTCCATTCTCCTTCCAGTAACCATCATTCTGTTGTCTGCATCTATGAGTTTGTTCATCTGTTGCTTTTTTAGTTTATATCTCACATATGATTGAAATCATATGGTTCTTGTCTTTTCCATCTGACTTATTTCACTTAGCATGATAATCTCAAGATTCATCCACACTGTCACAAATGGCAGTATTTCATCTTTTTTATAGCTGAGCAGTATTCCATTGTATGTATGTACCACATCTTCCTTATCCAATCATCTGTCAAAGGACAAAGGTTGTTTCCATGTCTTGGCCACCATGAACAATGCTGCAATGAACACATTAGTACATATATCTTTACAAATAAGTGTTTTCAAATTTTTCAGGTAAGTACCCAGAAGAAGGATTGCTGGGTCATATGGGAATTGTATTCTTAATTTTTTGAGGAACTTCCATATTGTTTTTTTGTTTTTGTTTTTGGTTTTTGCTTTGGTGGGTTTTTTGCTTTTTGGTATGTGGGTAGCTCCCTGTCTGGGTATAGCAGCGCTGACAGTGCCAGCACCAAGCCTTAAGCCACTACACCATCAGGGAACTCCCCATATTGTTTTCCCTAGTGGCTGCACCAATTTGCATTCCCATCAGCATTGTATGAGGGTTTCCTTTTTTCCACATTCTCTCCAACATTTATTTCTTGTCTTATTGATCATTGCCATTCAAACAGGTATGAGGGGATCTCTCATTGTGCTTTTGATTTGCATTTCCCTTATACCTAGCAATGCTGAGCATCTTTTCATATTCTGTTTATATACCTTATGCAGTTATTATTCCAATAATTCTAATACCTGTCTGGCACCACACATACTTAGTACAATGTTATTGACTATATTTCCTACATCCTGCAACTATTTTTATAACTGGCAACCTGTGCTTTTCAATCCTTTTTATCTTTTTTTTCCCTATCTCCTAGCCCCCAAAATGCATTTTTAAAATTCATATTTTATAGAGCCTTTACTAAAACTAAATGTAATGAGTACAATATCTATAATGTTTTATAGTTTTCATGACACTTTTATATTTATTCTCTATCATCTATAGCAATTGAGACCTCAGCACATCATTTATTTGATATCAAGTCAAGCTAAGTGTAACCCGTTTTTCACAACATATTAAACCCAGAAAATGTTTTGGTAGAAATAGAATAATTCCCAAATGTAATTTTCTTTATGATTGCTCATAAAATGAACATTATAGATATACTAATAAAAAAAAGCTTATGGAAATTATTATATTGAAAGTATTTTAAAACCCTCAGAGAAAGTACTAGATTCCCTTACTAATTTACCACATAACATTTTAAACCTTTAAAAGTCTTTCTGGAGCTAACATGCAGAAACCATTCTCCTTTTATTCCCCCACCCTTACCCACATTTCCTTGCCTCCAACTTTCTGGAAGAAAAAACAGAAACTTGAGGATCTTAGGACTGGACTACCTAAATAGCTCATCCTCACACCCAGGTTCAGCTACATAATTTTCAGGGTTGAATGCAAAATGAAAACACAGGGCCCTCTATTTTAAAAAGTAAGAACAAAAGTGCAGTTAAAGTACTAAAATATAAAGCTTTTTCATTAAAAATATTTTATTAATTATAAAATATATTAAGAATAATAGTGATACATGAATAAGATACAAATTACAAAAGAAATTTTGGTATTACAATTTTATATAATACAATAAATAACTTTTAAATGTCACATCTTAATCACAAGATTTTTCTGGCTCATTTTTCAGTAAGTTCATATATTAGGTTAGCAAAATTTTTACTTTCAGTACTTTGATTTCAATTGACATAGTAACTGAAAGCAATGTCATTTGCTCTTTTCAAATGCATGATTGTAAATAATATTTGATAATTTTTAATTTTGAGAAGAATCTTCCTGCTCATGCAACTATTATGGGAACTCTTAAGAGTATTTTATAGGCTATGACAACATTGAAACAAATTTCTAAGAAATTATTTTGAATTACAAATTTTAGTACACCTAGAGCTGATCAATCTCGTGGAACAATTTTTTTAAAAAGATTTAACTCTTCATACAAATTTGTTCTCTGTGAATTTAACTTTAAATGTAAATTTATTCAATGGCAATTTAATGGATATTTGCTTGACAGTGCTGCAGTTTTCAAAATCAGATTCTGAACTCTGAAATATCTAATAACTCCCTGATAACACTTTATTGCAATGACCATGTGTACAGTTGTATTTTAACTTTTTTATTATTAAATTTATTGGGGTGACATTGGTTAGCAAAAATTACATAGGTTCCAGGCGTACAATTCTACAGTGCATCGTCTATGTGTTGCATTATGTGTTCACCACCCAGTGTTGGTTCTGTTTCCATCACCATATTATTTGACTCCCTTTCCCTCCTCTCACACCCCACTCCCTGCTCGCCCTCAGGTAACCAGTAAACTATTGACTTTGCCCATGAGTTTTTGTTGCTTTCAATTTTATATTCTACATATGAGTGAAATTATATGGTTCTTGGTTTTTTCTGTCTGGCTTATTTTGCTTAGCATGGTGATCTCAAGTTCTCAAGTTCCTCAGATGGCAGTATTTCATCTTTCCTTATAGCTGAGTAATACTCCATTGTGTATATGTACCACAGCTTCTTTATCCAGTAATGTATTGAAGGGCACTGTGGTTGTTTCCATGACTTGGCCACCATGAACAGTGCTGTGATGAACATTGGAATACATAAGTCTTTGTGGACTAATGTTTTCAATTTTGGGGGGGTAGATCCCCAGAAGGAGGATTGCTGTGTCAAATGATAACTCCATTCCCAATTTTCTGAGGAATCTCCACACTGCCTTCCACAGTGGTTGTACCAGTTTGCACTCCCACCAGCAGTGTGCCAGAGTTCCTTTCTCTCCACATCCTCTCCAGCACTTGTTATTCCTTGTCTTGTTGATAACAGCCATCTGACAGGTGTGAGGTGGTATCTCATTGTGGTTTTGATTTGCATTTCCCTGAGAGCTAATGAGAATGAGCATTTTTTTCATATGTCTATTGGGCCATTTGTATGTCTTCGTGGGTGAAATGTCTGTTCAGGTTCTGGGCCCCCTTGTTAGTTGGATTATTTATTGTTTTGTTGTTGAGTCTTATGAGTTCTTCATATATTTTAGATATTAGTCCCTCAACAGATTTGTATTTTGCATTAATTTTCTCATAAAGTTTACTGCATTGGCATCAATAATTCCTGTCCTGGTGTTCATGCAGGCAAGTTAATAACTATATTGATGTCACAGAGTTGGGATACTGCCAACAGATGCAAGCTGGCCTCTGCAGGTCCTGCTGATGGCTCCATGCTAAGCGCCTCTACTATCCTGGGCCTAGGGCCATGGCCACCACCTCTTCTACTTTTGCTGCTAGTGCTACAATCACCACTGCCAATCTGAACCCACGTCTCAACCCCAGCTGTCTGGGCGCTGTAGCTCCCCAGACTGTGTCAGATTTCTGCATAGATGCTAGACAGACAGGTAAATGTTTTGCTGCCTACCATGTCTGTGGGCTTAAACTTGAGTGTGTACACTGTTGCTGGGCATATCTTCTCTGTTCAAGTGCAAACTTTATTGCCTGGTTGGTCTTCACATACATAACATAAGTTCAAAGATAACATTATCAAAAATTTCAAAGTGGCCACAGCAGAGATTAAACCAAGCACAGGGCCCCTTCTGAGAGTGAGCTCTAGGCAACTGCGCAGGTAACACGACCATGAAGCTGGCCCTGCTCCTAACTACATGTTTATATCTGTCCCCAACCTTACCTCCTCTTCCTCTGTACGTACAAGGGCTGTCCAGAAAAAATTCAGCCATAAATGCCTCTATTTTTTATGTTACATTGCTGTATACTTTCTGGATAGCCCTCGTGTGTGTGTGTGTGTGTGTGTGTGTGTGTGTGTATCTGCCCAAGATGGTTTGAGTGTATTATATATGCATATACATATAATTTCTAGTAGAGAAAAATTATCAAATGCATTCCTTTTTGTAATTCTAAGAATAAAAATGGGTACAAAGTAAGTACAAGTAGAAATCTATTTTATATTTTTAATTTTAGTGTAGCCAGTTTTTGAGCTAGTGTGTCCATTCTCACAAATTGAGATTTAATTCTGCTTGGAGTTAATGAATGTGTTGGTCTGAACTAGTAACTTGTTCAAATTTGAGATGATCCTACCAAACATATTTGAGTAATGAATGCCAGTGGCAGCATAGTTTCCAAACTATGTGCACAAACATTAAGCCATTTCACATCATCAGTTTGGCAAATAAATAGGTCAGTCTTTTATTTGAAAAGGGCTATTTCATAACTAGAGGAAAAATAAGACTAGAACCCTGTCCAATTTCTTATGCTCCCTGGGATGTAGGCCAGCAAGTTTCTTGGTAGGTAACTAACTAGTCACCATTTCTCAGGTGGTCAGCTCTCTGGCCCTGGTGATGGACACTCTGATGAAGGGGAGTTGAATCAAGGGAGGCTGCTTTGGTTGGATGTGAAACTTTAGGCACACACTGGAGAGTGGGAGACTCCCTCTGTGATGATGTGTTTACTACACTTACCCTTTCTGAATCTCAGTTTCCTTATCTGTGAATTAAGAAAACTAGAAATAGTAATTCTCTGGTTTATTCCAGGTGCCAAGTTCTATGACTCTTCTGCCATTAGGGTTATTTATTTCCTTAGGCAAGACTTTCTTTTCAACTTTGATCACCAATTTTATCTCCTGAAAAGATTTTATGAACCTGAATTGCTGGCTTGTGGGAATTAAATGGAGAATTCATGCATAACTCATGTTCTCATTTACTTACAGCTGCTTCTCAAGAGTCTCAGACAGAATAAGTTTCATAAACTAAAGTATAAATATAAATTATTTAATTTGCTAATTATTCTCCTCTGCTGTGGATAGTATTTGGAATTTACAATGCACAGGCAGCATCTAGTTCTGATCCAACTGGACCAGAGCAGGTGGTATCTCTGGGAAAGGAGAAAAGGCATCCACCAGCCCTGTGAAAAAGTATGGAGTTTCTCACTGTGCAGCCACTCTGCGGATGGGGCCCTGATTGGCCTTGGCCTGACAAGGACACTGAATGAAATGGCCAAGAGCCCTATGTGGGAGTGAGTACAGTGAGTTTTGTCCATTTTTGTTATTGACACTTCAGTGTTGACAGGAGACAGTGGGGTGCTCTGTATACACAGGTGGTATGTTTGTCCTGGGAAGGACAACAGTTCCAAGGAAAAGCAGCCATCACCAGGAAGCTAACGAGGAATATGCCATTCCAAAAAATCCACCATATTATTACATCCCATGATCATCAGCCAGCTCCCAGTAATTCCATCCTTAGTATGGTTACCGGGAAGTTAACGGTGAAGGGTCCAAATGTTTGCACTGTTCAATCGCGATAAAAATTACAGGTGAAGAGTGAAGCGTTGATTACTGAGTTTCACTAGTTATTTGTTCTCAAGAATACGCATGACAAATGAATGCTCACCAGTGATAGTTTTAGAGTGGTTTTGTATAATTTTCATTGAATATTTTGTATATTCACTCTTCACTCTGTTAGGAGCTTGGGCTTGATTTAAGAAAAATGTAACAATTATACTGAGTTTTTGGGGGGGTTGTTTGTTTTGTTTGTTTGGGAGTAGTTAAATAAAGGAAAATGGATGGTTTTATAAAAAAGTTACCAATATGTAATGCAGTTTGCATCAATATCTTTAAAACCAATATGTTAGTTTAGTTAGTATGAATACTTTTAAAACCAAGAAATACTTTTTCTTTCTCTTATAAAAATGAATTTGAAATAAAAAAAAAAATTTAAAAAAAATTAAAAAAAACAAGAAATACTGACAAACTTTACGGAACTGATAAACTTTTTGTGACCAGGCCATTAAACCGTCAATGCTTATATTTCTTGGTGTTAAGAGTATGATATACTGCAAAATCCCTTTTAGAGGGTAATGGATTGTGTAGGGAAATGAAGTCAAGCTGAAAGCTGCTGGGGCAAAGAAGCAGTTGAAGCTTATGGTGTTCCCCAGATGCTGGAGGCCAAGTAGGCGGAGAATGCTGTTCTTGACTGCACCCCCTTTAAGTTCTCTAATCAGTTAAGCAAACAAATAAATAGGCTTGTCGAGAATCTTTGGAATGGAGGCTAGCAACTCACTTCTAAAGCTAAGAAATATTTGTCTGTCCATTTCATCTACATCATATGCTATTCTTCCAAATGGCTAATTTTTGAGGAAAATAGTACATTAGTCACATTCTCTTCCATAAGACAAATTCAAACTGGAAACTCGCTTTTCTAAACTGGTGATATTTTAAATCTAGTTTCAGGAGAAGCAATAAGGTAGATGAGAGGGGAGGGTTAAGAGCACTGTCTTGGAAGTCAAGCAACCTAAGTAGTAGCACAGGAGCTCCTACGCAGCAGGGTGTGATCTTCAGCTAGGCCAATAACTGGTCTCTGTATCTCTGTGTACTCGGCTGAACACTAGATAACCTCTAAGTACTTTGAAGATCTAATGCCTGAGTTCAGGATCTAATACCCATGATTCTAAGATAAATATTTACCCTCATTCCGCATCTTTCCTCAAACACATGTCTCATTACTCAAGAGATAACAACTGCCACACTCAGTCCTTGCAACTGTCCAATCCAGGCACTGCTCTCAGTTCCTAAACAACAGAATCCAGGCATCATCCTCAGAGCCTCATCTCCCCCCTTTCCTCTTTTACGTTTTACGGTTAATAAATAAAGTTTAACCATAAATGAGTCAATAAATCACAGTAATTTTCCCTGGGCTGGCTAGGGGTATATTCAGACTTTGGATCACCAATACCCAAACTCTAGAGAAAAATTGTATGTATGTATATATATTTAAAAAATAAATTGATTTCCTCTTTGTAAAATGAGACTACATTCAAATTACTAACACTGACTTAATGATTTTCTATTAAGAAAAAGTGAAGGGCAATATCCTACAGCCCTACTTTCTCATTGTTTTAAAGGGGAATTTTAAAAAAAGGATTCAATAAATAAAGTGGTTTAGTAATATTATTATTAATTAGCTGTATTACCAAATACAACTAAAAAGCTTTTGTGTAACATTTACATGAGTTTGTATAGTTTTCCTGTTGTTGCCTCATTTGATTTTTTCCCTCTGTGCTATCATGAGAAGCAGCTTTGATCCAAGAACTGTGTACAGAAGTTTCCATTTTGCCTCTGAGTGGGAGGTTGCTATTTATGGGATTTAAAAAATTGTGGACAAATTTTAGTTTTAAATCTAAGGAAAAATCAGAGTGCTGATACCTCCGATGAATCTGAGCAGAAATGGGGCACTTCTTTAATTGTTATATAACTGGAAGAAAAAAAAAATCCAGCCTCCCATGTTGTCAACCCCCAGGGACTGAATCTTTGAGGAGAGGACTATGTTCTGTATCCTTTCCCTGCTGCTTGTAGGGCCTGGTAGGAAATTAATTTCTTCCTACGAATTTTATATAGGAGATATTAAAGAAAAATTGTAACTGCAAAATGTTTTAATACCTAGCCTGCTGACCAGGAGTAGGTGGCACTTTTGACTAGGAAGTGACCTTATTTATTTATTTATTTTGCCTAGGTGTATGTAGGCCATAAAAGTTTCAAATGGCAAATAAAAGGAAAGTATGCTAAAGATAGAACACTGACAACTTGGAAAGTAAGTGAAAGAATAGGGCACTTTGAGAGAAAAGACAGCCAGTGAGAAATGGCTAGAGGTGGGGATGGCCAAGGGAGTGTTAAGAGCAGTGATGTCAAATGTAATCATCTGATTATGCTCTCTCCGATGCGCTCAGGTGCAGAATCGTCATATCTATCTCCCCAGAACACACTCACATTATCTGGGAAGGTGGAGGTGGGGTGGGAAGGTTTCCTTACCCTCTTGAGGTTGTATAAGAGTCTCCAAATGCTTATACAGCCTAGAAAAGTTGGGGAGAGCTAGTGGTCTAGTTGGTTGATGCTAAGGATAATCATTACTCAAGCCCACTTGGCCTATTCAAAAGCTGGTGGCTGCTTCCTCCATATCAGGCTCAGTATAAGTACCTCATGCCATGGGTCTTGTTATGGGTTGAATTGTGCATGTCCCCAAACTGTGTCTCCCCCAAAAGGGTACATTGAGGTTTTAACCCCTGGTATCTCAGAATGTGACCATATTTGGAAAGAGGGTCATTGCAGATGCAATTTGTTAAGATGAGGTCCTAGTGGAGTAGAGTGAGCCCCTAATACAACATGACTGGCATGCGAAAACAGAGACACACATTGAGAATGTCATAGGACTATGAATAGATTGGAATAGTGTACCTACAATCAAGGAACTCCAGGGATTGCTGGGTTCTCTCCTACAGGTTTCAGAGGGAGTGTAACTTGGCTGACAGCTTGATTTCAAACTTCTGAACTCCAGAACTGTGAGAGAATAAATCCCTGTGTGTGGTACTTCCTTATGGCCACCTCGGGAAACGAACCCAGCTTTCCAGGCTGTGGCATTTGGCATCCATCCCGTCAGGGGTACTTCCACCAGGGCTGCTGCTTGAGGCGGGTATGAATGGACCACGCTCCCTCTTTAAGCCAAAGCCGGGGCCCTCCTCCCCACTTCGATCCTTAGGGGGCAGTCCACTTTGGCCTTCCTCAAAGGACCTGAATCACAACAGCTATGTACTTCTCTGGTGAGGAAGAGAAAGAAAACGAACTTGGGCCTTAAAAACACAATACTGGCCTCTCCTCACTGGACTGGTAGAAGGGATAGGGAAACTATTCTTCCCTGGTGAGGCCACAATAATTAAAGGAAACCAATAACGTAGGAAAGAAAGCCCAGTGGATTATTTTATTCCTTAATAACTGACTTATCACGTTAGTGTGCAGTTGCTCCCTGTTCTATGCTGTCCCAAACACAATCTCAGTCACCCCTTCAGTCAGAACCTGGCATGAGCAGCAGGGGGTGTAAGGGACACCGAGGCATGGCTAAGCCTGGCCCTCTCCCTTCACCCGCTGCCCTGCCACGGCCAGCAGCAACACTAGCCCACGGAGCGGAGGCGGGGCTGACGGCGGTGTGGGCGGGGCTGTGAGCCGCGCATGGGCACAGTGGGTGCACTGAGCGCTAACTCACTCCGTCCTGCGACAGGCCTCCTTTCCCAAGCACACGTTACTGCAGGAGGAAGTATTTGCTGGGGTTACATCTACATTCAAAGACACATAAGGGACCATCCGAAAGGTTGTATGCTGAATATTCGCACATAGAGAGCTAAAAAACAGAGCACTCCCCAAACGTTTAAATACCACTTTTCCAAGGGAAAATAAATGGAAATATCCTATAAATCACAGAGAATTGAGCCAGTAACAATAATTGTCCTGAATGTAAAAGATAAAACTTTTCAATGTATTTCCTAAAATTCATAAATTCCTTGTCTTTGGTTAAGAGTCCTCTATAAACCTGAGCAACTGAGAACCAGTGGGTTACCATCCCGCTGACAACAGGATGTTTTAGCTCCACGTAACTGAGAATTCTAAGTCTAAAACAAATACCTTGAAATAAATGAATATAGGCTTCCTACACTGAAAATGAAACAAAACCTTAAAAGAGCAAGACCATTTTTTTGGTTTATAGTCAAAATCAATTGTTTCTTTCTCAGAAAATACATATTTTAAAAAAGTTCATTGACCTTTCAGTACCCTGTCCCAACTAGCGTCACCCCCCCAGCTAGATAGGCTGCTCAGCCAGGGACCCATTCTTTGAAATTTGCTTAACTCCTCTCTCTATATATATAAAAAAATCATACACCCAGTCTGAAGTTGTTTGCTATAAAATATCTCAAAAGGGTAAAAAAGTGTGTAAGGGGAAAAACAAAACAAAGTTAACAACTGTTTATAAATATTGATAACTGTTAAACTCGGGTGATGGGCACATGGGGGACCCATTACATTATTCTTTCTACCTTGGTGTATTTTGAAAATTTCCATAATGAAAGCTTTAGCAACAATAAAGATGACATGTCTGATCTCTTTTCACAGGAGATTGCTTAATGCTGAGTGGCAATGAATATATCAAAAGTAATTATCACATTTTAATGAGTTACACATGTTAATGTGCACCTTAATATCTTAAACTGTGACAAATATGCATCGAGAGGGCCATTTGGGAGTACCTGTAATGTGAAGAATATTATAAAGTGTAGTGGGGAAAAGTTTGGGGAGAAGAAAGTTTTCTGAGAAGGCTTAAATTAAATCATGATATGTGGGTCTTAAATTGGTTCTGAGTATGCTCTGAAAAATTTATCTAGTACTCACATTCTGAAGGAAAAAATAAAAAATATATTCAAATATGGAAATACGAGGGCTGTCCAGAATAAAGCCAGCCATAAATGCCTGTATTTTTCATATTACATGGCTGGATACTTTCCGGACAGCCCTCGTGTATGACATTTCATGCCTAAGCATCCTCCTGGTGACCCAGTGTGGGGAGAAAGCCTACCCAATCGCCTGCAGTACAAATGGCATGTGGGGGCAGTGGGGCGTCACAGGAAATCAGCAGCTGCTCATCCTCTCTTTGGTGATCGTCTAAGTCAGGCTGCTACATACCAGAAGAGGAGCTCTGCTTTGGCAGAGTATCTGAAAACGTCAGCACTATTCTTTTCCAAAACTATTTTTTGCCTTTTACATTTTAATTATTCTAAATTTTGGAAAGTATCTGAACATGGTAAAGAATCTTTATTCTGTTACTTTGGCACTTGCTGTACTTATAGATTGATTTCTAATTCTAGCAAATTCTTTATAAATTTCCCCAATAAAAATTAAATGCAAATACTATGGGTAGTTTAAGTGAATTGAATGGTTTTGAAGAGGGCATGGGGTCAACCTTACAGAGCCTGAAGCTCGTGGCTCATTTACAGAAAATGAGGGCAACTGCCTGTGGCTCAGCTTACATCTTTATAAAAATGGCATTAAGACCGGGAGCAGTCTCAGACATTTTGCGACCAAGTTAGTTACTGAGCTAAATTCCTGCCAACGTGGTACTTTCCAGCCCTTCTGTCTTCTCTCAAGCAGTACAATAGCGTGACCTACCCCAACTTCATCTTTCCTAACTGCCACCTACCTTTTCTAATCACCTGCTCCTGCAAATCAAGTGCAACTTTTGCTGCCTGTTTCTTATCAACATTAGAAATTAGTATCTTAGAAGATTCCAAATCTTTTAGTATTTTGGGTGGTTTTAAAAACAATGCATTTTTATTTAATAAATCAATTCCTAAAAAAGAATTTGGGGCATTTTTATAACAATTTAAAGTTTTAAAAATGCTTATTATTTTTTTCAAAATTAAAGCAACTTGTATTACATATTACACCTAAATGTTCTTCGAATAACAGGATTATTTTCTATCACCAGAGTGACCCAACTGGCCCAATTCTAGAACACTGGACTGGATAACCATTATTAGAGGGGACAATCTCAGAAGAGAACAGATCTACCTTCTGGAATGTGAAGAAGATCAGGCTGTAGGCTGTTAAAGAAAGTTCAGTCCAGCGGGCTTAATGCAACACAGTAAAGTTATCACAATAAGTAGCAGGTGGTAGCTCACACATACGTAGTTCCATAGGGAAGAAAAATTCACTGTGAAGTAACAGGAGTGATATTATATGCAGACAGAACATGGCAAGAAGGAATCCAAGATCAGTAACTAAACCTTGTTGTTGATCAACAGGGAGCTGGCACAGAGAAGAATGCTTACAGTTAGGAGGGCTTCATTTGTCTTGAGACAATGGCAAGAGTTTGGAAGAACCAGGCTTAGAGAGCTATTCTGTTCAAAGAATCTAAATATGGGTCCAGTTATCCAAACTATAAGGTCCTAAAACCAGCCCACTCATTGCTCCTGAGGTTCAAGGCCAGTACCCTAGTATAGCAGCTTGAATACTGCATCAGTTTTCTATTGCTGCCTAAGAAATTACCACAAATTTAGTGGCTTCAAACAACACACATTTATTCACAGCTTCCTTGCACCAGGACTCTGGGCACAAGTTCATTGGGTCCTCTGCTTGGGGTCTCACTAGGCTGAAATCAAGGCGTTGTCTGGGGCTGGGGTCTCATTTGAAGTTCAGAAGCCTCTTCCAACCTCCTTCAGACAGTTGGCAGGATTCAGAGCCTCTTGGTTACAGGACTGAAGAGCTTGTTTCCTTGCAGGCTGTCAGCCAGGGCTCACGCTCAGTTCCGAGAGGCTGCCTTCGGGTCCTAGCCAACACACTCTCACACATGGCACCTTCCTGCCTCAAAGCCAGCAGGGAAACTTTTCCTCCAGTTGCTTACAGCGGAGTCTTATAAACACTTAACATGACCGCTGGAATGACTGTTTCCATCACCTTTACCATGTAATGTAACCTGGATGGAGAGGGGGTTATACAGTGCACTTACCAGGGCTGTCTGAAAGAAATACAGCCCCAAATGCCTCTATTTTTTTTTTTTTTTTTTTGGTTGATTCTCTGACCGGGAAGTGAATCCAGGGCGCAGCCATGGGAGTACCAAAGCCTGGCCACTAGGCCACCAGAGAACCCCCCTGTATTTGTCATATTACATGGCTGGATACTTTCCGGAAATCCCTACTATACCAGGGAGAAGGACTCTTGGGGGCTGCTGTAGAATTCTGCCTAGCACAAAAACTGAATGATTCAACATGGAGCAAACATTTATTGAGTTTACTAAATATCCAGCACTGTGCTACAGCTGGGGATACAAAGCTGAACACAAATTAGGAATAGAAAGATAAATAAGAAAGCCCACAGCATAATGAAAGAGACAGAATTGAAAATTAATTATTAAATAAGTAAGTACGTTTATAATTGTTGAAGGTGGAAAGTACCCAGAAAAGGCAGTGAAGGAGGTGAGGTATGTCTCCATAGGTGTTTTCTAGGCATAGTAAAGAAAAGGGTATTTCAGGCAGAAGGCATGACTATCTACCAACAAGTGGAGGTACTGAAAAGCCTGAGAGGATGTGAGTGGTGAGGCTTGAATGGAATGGAAGGTGACCTGTGTTAAGGGCCAAACCAGGAAAGACTCGGAACTTAAGGCTTCATCATGGGCAGGAACCACCAAAGAAATTTGTAAGGGGACATTAATAAATTAAGATCACAAGAGGCCAAGTTGTACAAAGAAAAAAAATGACCCCATAAAAGTAAGGAAAACTGCATAAACAAGCACAATTGAAAAACAAAATTATCATACAAATAACAAAAAGACCAATACCTAATAGAAAATGAGCAAAAGACAAGAAAAAGCAATTAACAGAAGATATGCAAAAGAATGATAAACATAGGAAAAAGTGTTTATCATCATTGTGATTAAGAAAGTAAAAATTAAAATAGTGAAATATCATTTTTTGGCTATGAAATTGTTAGGATAACAGCTATATAAAAACCTGTATGTATTGAAGGACAACACATCAAAGGTTAAGCAAGTATAGAGGTTTTATATTTTGTTTTCCTCCTTATACTTTGTCTAAATTTCCTAAATGAACATGTATAAATTCTTAAAATAATAATATATTCATTTATTTTAAGAAATAGAGTTTCTAATGAAAAATAGCAGTCTCTGCCCAGCTACTTTACTCCTAGAGGCAACCACTTTCATCTCTTCTAGTTCATTCTGGGATTTACCCTCATATTTCTAAGTAACATGTATCTATCATTATTCCTGGATTTACCAATTTTGGCAATGATCTCTTGACTTCCTGTTAATATGGAGTTGTAGATTCAGCTCTCTCACACAACCCTTCTTTGCCCTCATCTCCACACAGGTTAAGTCATAATTCAAAATTTATTCAACATTTTTAAAAATTATGAGTATGTACTGTTATCTTTTGAGCCAGCCACTGTACTGTAGTAACATATCCTTTCTTGCACAAAGTTTTGTTTTTCCTAAAATTAATAATTTAATAATTGTCTCATTTTTTTAATTGCAGTTTTCTATGTACCTGGTGACATTTTCTAAATTCTCCATTTGTCAAGTGTTTATAAACAGTTTTCCTAATGCTCAAGCACAGTAAAGCTATATCATTTCCCTTTCCATCTCTGTTGCTCCCTCTCACATACCTCCCAACTCTTAGCTCTAGTCTAGACTGGTTGCTCTCCAGGCTGTTGCTCAGTTGTATCTTAGAACTTCCCTTTACTGTACTCATGTTGAATCTCTTGCTTCCTGCATTCCATACATTCTTTTTTTGATTTATGTCCTCTTTCTAATAGAGCACATCTATCAGTTCTTTCCTAAAAGGAGATGCATGGGAGCAAAGTTGGTTTTTTATCCTTTCCTAAGGGCTATCTGAAAATATACTCATTCCATTGTCATACTTGGTGAACTGGATATATTCTATGCTCGCACTTTATTGGTAGGCTATATAAGCTATACTGAATTCCAAATAAAAAATTACTTACCCTCAGAATTTGGATCAGATTGCTTTACTATTTTCCAGTGTTGTGTTGGAAAGCTGGTATCCTTTGTTGTTTTTTTTTTCTATGTGACATTTTCTCTCTTCTTCAGAAGCTTTTTGATGTTATTTAGCCCTGCAATTGATAGTCTGCAATTTCATTACAACTTGGAATCAGTATTGGTAGCTCTCTTTGGTGATATATCCTTGATTCTGTGAAACAGTCTTGTATTGATTCTTTAATAATTTCTACCCCTGTTTCTATCTATCTGGACCTCTTGTCAGCAGGGTAGGGATTGCCATGTAGGTGGGGGTCACATGGCTCCGGATATATAAAGAAAAGAAGGTAGAGTCTAGGAATTAAACAGGGCATGACACAACTGGCTGATTCATACAGAAGTGCCTTGACAGCCAGGGTTCACTGTAGGAAACAGAAACCTTTGTAGTTATTCTAAATAGAAAGCTATTTAAATGCTGAAATTCTGGAAGGGATAAGTGGGCAGACTCTACAGTGGACTTGCAGGAATAACTTCAAGAAAAGTATGGTCAAATTTTTCTGGGGGGCGTAGAAAGGGGGGCTGTCACCTCTGCCACAGTGAAGAATGTTGGGAATTACAAGTCTATCGAGAACTGTTCAGTGCAATACATACACTAACATAGTAGCAACCAGGGAATCAGGATCATGGATGTCATTGCTGCAATGCCTCTTGACCCCACAAGGCTAGTGACTAGATACTAGAATGATACTGCAGGCAAATCCAGTCTCCATCACTGCACCAGCCAACCATTTATCTAGCAGGATGATGGCCTCGTCTCACATCCCTTTGCAAATCACAACGAGTGCCATCTAACTGGCAGAACTTCACTCGCACTGAGGATCCTCACTAGAAACGTAGTTTTTGGCATTGTAACCCCCATTGAATGGAAGAGCTCCCCAGAAAATTGGAATAGAGGACAAGGGCCAGGTCACCACAACCACCACAGTATGTATGTGCAGAAGGACAGTGATCTGCATGCCAGCTATGCATCTCCAAGAAGGATGAGGAACTGCTGTAGAGATACAACCCAGGAGGTAGAATTAATTAGCTGGAAAAGCCTTAAGGTCTGACATGAGTATTTATTTTGTAGAAAAGGACATTTCACTTATCTAGTTTATACCTAGCCTCATTCCACAAAGGATTGGAGGAAGAAAGGAGAGATATGTGTTGGCATAGGGCAGGGGGAATTCAGGTCAGCATTAACCTATGTAAAACTGTGGAATCAAAAGATTTGGCTTGTTTTGCCAAGTTGAAACATTTGATATGTAGATATACAAAAGAGCAGTGGGGTGTGACTCATATAATCAAGGGTTCAGATTTGGTATGTGACACTCAGACGGAAGTCTTGACATTTCTGACCAGCAGAATGAAAATAAGAGAATAACTATCAAAACAAAAGCTCGGGTAACCCATTTTAAAAATACAGAACCTACCTGGGTCACTGATTTAGGAATGAGACAAAATATAAAGCTATTTTGGCCAACTAAAGAATCCAAATTTTATATGCCTTTAAAGTTGTAGATACCAATCTGAATACAATGATCTCTGTGCTAAAGAATATACAATTTTTTAAGATAATGGTTACAGTCCATAGTCTATAACATCTCAGTTTATAAATTCAGGTTTTTCCAAAGGGGCTACTTAAAGACAATCCTGCAAAAATACTTTGGTAGTCTTTCCCTTGTGTGTGTTTTCAGCTTCCAATATTCTCTTCTAAGTTGCTTCTGAAAACTTCTTTGCTTGATTTTTATCTCCTTCCCATACCTGCATCAACAACAAACTCCCTTCTGAATCTGCCCATGATTTCTTTTTACTAGCAACAGCTAAATTAGGAATACTTGGAGTTTCAAAGCTTTAGACAAATCCTACTTGCTAAAACTAAATTAGAAATACAGGGCCTATATATACCTAAACTGTATTTTAAATAGTATCGGATGTTAAAGAATGTTAAGCAACTTTCACATAAGTAATCTTTATATTAAAGAGCCAATGCTATGTAAAAGGCACAAAAATAAATTAAAGCCTCAAATGCCCAACATTTATGGAAGCATTCTTCAAATGAGCTGGAAGAGACATTTAACATGTTTTGGGGATTATTTAAGCCTTACTTATACACTTTCATATTACATTTTAAATACTTTACATTTCTCTTTTGCACGGCCCAATAAAATGAATTCTCAACTAGTAGTTTTTTAGATGATGGCAGCAAACAAGTAACATTTGTGTCTGTCCAAAATCATTTAAACACCATTTCTAGAATTTGGTAGAAATACACTTCTCAGCCTCCACAAGGGGGTAGACATCTGACTTTAGTGTCTACCAATCAGATTATGTCAACATAAGATAATGGCAGAAAGGGATTAGATGAGGGGGAAAGGAAGCTAATGGGACTTCATTTTGCCAGTGCCGGCCGCAGCAGTCACAGGGGTTCCGGGGCCCGTGGTGGTGGTGGTTAGAGGTTGCTGCCTGCAGAAATTAGTTAACTCTGATCTCCGACAGCAGCTCCCTTCCTCAGCCAGCGCTGTTGTGTAGTTCTGAAAGTTGGTCTTGGAAGCTTAGCCTGTTCTGCTGGCCCTTTCAAAGAGGATGTATTCAGTACCACCCTTCTTATTTAAATCAGCTCAGCATTCTTAGAGGTGTGCATGGTTCAAGGATCCTGGGGGTCTCCTGAGACCCTTTTAGGGGATCTGTAAAATCCTCCCTTTTCCAACTACAGATCCGTGTGAAGCCAGCTTTTCTTTCTTATACGTCAATCAAAACAGTATCATGACAGATTGAATGCAGATGATATGAGAATACAGCCACTTTCTATTAAGTCAGACATTAAAGAGAATTGCAAAAATATAGAACAATGGCACTCTTCTTACTGGTTTTTTCTTTTGGAATATTTTAGTTATTTTTTAATGTTACTTTATGTTAATACACTGGATTTATTATTATTGTTAAATGAATTGAATATTTTAAAGATCGCTCAGTGTTCATTCATAATATAGTATAAATATCGATAGATAAAACACACATAAGTAAAAGTTCTTTAGTGTCTTAAAGAACTTAGGAAACTCAATAGATTTTTAAAGTTATAAAGGGTCCTAAGACGGAAAACTTTAATAGCCACTGAAATAGAGTAGATTCTGCCATCTTTATGTAAAATCCCTGAAAAATAGCAAAGGCTACATTTTTAATTTTCCACTCAGATTTGAGTGACTATAAGAGAGAAGTTGGTTTAGAGAGAATATATGGTACTGTCCCCATAGGAGAAGGAAAAAAAGGTGAGGGAGATGCAAGACGCAGCATATGTTAGAATGGAGGCCAAGAGCCTATACGAATGTCAGAAGGAGGTATCTATTTCCACATTAAGAAGGAAGACTTAGAACAAAATACCCAGAGGACACAGAACTGATATTGAATACTTATTAATCACAAATATTTCTTAATATTCACACATAGCCTCCTATTCATGGATTGTACAATAATCTTTATAGTTCATTCACAGTAACCAGCCCTAGCTTAGGGAAGTCAGAGGCACCTTTAGTTTCAGTGTTTGTGCAGAGGGAAGCCCAGCAAAAATGCTTTTCTTGAGAAATCTTTATATGTCTAGGAATCTTAATTATATTATTCTGCTCACTCCATATCTTCTTTGTGGTTAGTCTAGAGAAGTTGATATATGGCAAGGTCAGAACACATTTAATCACAGAATATTTAACTTGATTAATAAATATCTCATAGAGTCAATTTAGATTTAAAAAAAGTGAAAACCCAGGTCTCTGAAGAGTCACCTTGCATAAAAACAAAACAAAACAGAAAGTGATAGTCTCATTAAACCTGGGAAATCTCCTTTGGTTTGGTTGAGTGAATCAGAATTATTTGCAATACATTTAGTGTTCAGTTAGTTGTTTTTTGGAACTGTTCTCATGTACATATCAAACCCACCAGATTTTATGCTGGAAAAGCAAGGACTTTGTTTCATTTACCACAAAGCCTACCACACAGAGCCTAGCAGAATATCTGGCACATGGTAGACAAATAATTAACACTGAGTAAATGAAAGAATCAACTGAATGAATAAATAAACTCATCAGGCATTCTTCACTTTACTTACCTTCCTAATTGATCAACCAGTGGTTAACCAACAGCTTACTGCCATTCTTATCCTGCACTTCAAAAAAGTACTGTCCTGATCTAAAATTATCACTACAATGGCTGACACATCATTAATAATCACTATTACAAAGTTTGCTAATTATAAACTATTTTATTCATCCAACAAACATTTGTTATTTACTAGCACAACATGGCTTTAGGCTTGTTCTTACTAGTTTAATAAGAGGCATTATTATATTTTGATTCATGGTAGGTCAAGCAACTGACATCAAATTAAGAAAAAATACTGGATATAATTCAGTTCCGCTGACCACCTAATATGTACAATTCCATGGTATGAGTCTTGCACACAAAAGCTCAGACTATAATTTCCCAGAAATCCCCGAGCAATGTAATATTAATGTATTTATGATTACACTAGAAAATACCACAAGCTTTGTGTGACATTTTCTGAAAAATCTGTCTATAAATTGTTCTTTTAAACTTATCCATGTTAGTTTTCTGAGAAATAGATAGTAAGGTGGGATTCAATGTGAACGAGATTTACTGAGGAGACTTTCGTGAATTATAAAAGGAAAGGAATAGGCAGAGACTAACACCTGTGAAGCGGAGCAGGCAGCAAAGAACTGGGTAGGAAGAGTCTCAGACAGCAAGCACAGTCCTAAGAGAATTCTGGGAAGGCAAATGGGGAGTTCTTGAACCAATGCCACTCATCAGGGGAGCTGGCCATCATACTTATTCACTGTAGTCCCATCCTAACTCATTTATCCATAGAAACAGCATGAAGAAAGTATGGCCTCAGCAGAAATATAGTGGTGGATCCCATGAGGCAGCATTTAGAGTTCTCAGTTAACTCTACTTTCCACAGAAGGAGAGTTGAGTGATGCATTTCTATTGCCATGACAGTACCTTTTATAAGTCGTCAGGTTTTTTTGTTTGATGAACATAAAGACCATCAATGTTTTCATGTCACCAAATTTTACCTATATATTTGATAGCTGTCATGAATCATGTTACTATTAAGAGAAGTTAAGGATTCTATTATCTTAATACAACAAATACTTCAGTTGTTACATATTTTATATTAGTTTTTGAAGTATGTAAGTGGTCTTTTCTCCATCATGTATCATGACAATTAGTGTGGCACACAAGCAAAACTACAATACAAAATAATTTAACACAATATTTCTGAAGTGTTAACTTAGTAAAAACCTTTACTAATTTGGGCTAATTGGAGGTTTACTAAATTGCTGCATAGTTTTATAGGAATGGGGTTATTACTTAGCAGCATACATAGTTTTTTTTGTTTGATGAACATGAAGACCATAAATGTTTGCAATTAGAGACTGGTATAAAGACTGATTAGTCCCAATTACTACACCAGTTAGTTTGTTTCTGGGGAAAATACACTTTTTAAAAAGTTTATTCTCTTAAATAAGTCTCCCTACAATCTTCTCATTGCACTTATGCATATCGCACAATCATTGGCCCACTGCCTTCTGTCCTCTATTGACTTTGCAAACCCTTTATTCCTAAATAATTTAAGTGTAGTTTGGGGGCTGAGGGCCCAACCTCTGTGACTGAGTTGAGGCCATAGTACAGCAAAGGATGCCATAAGGGAGGTCCAATAGTTCCCATCCTCCCTTCATTCCAGATCTGTAAACTGGACTTGACTTTTCCTGACCTAGTTAGTTATCCAAAGGCCACAGAAATAGGAACTACTGAGTCATTAAAACTGACTAAGCTGATCCAATCTATGCCCTGCTTTTCTATTTGCCCTCTCTACATGAATTGTATGTTTAACAAACTACGCGTAATGTATATTTCAGTTCAGTTCATCTATGCAAATAATCTCTCATTTTCCAATGAGTTTTTAATGTTATTACAGTCCTATAAAACAATTTCAGTTCAGGTATTTAAAATTTCAGCTTCTTCATTTTTCCACCCAGGAAGCCTAGAGACTTGGAATAATACAATCATGATTTAAGGAATAATAACACTGACTGAGAGGTATGTGTTATGCATTGCTCCTACTGGTTTATATGTATTTATTCATTTAATCTTCTCAACTGTCCCAGTGAGGTGGAACTAGTGTTATCTCCAATTTACCCACAAGGATACTTAAGCACAGAGAAGTTAACTTACACGAAGTCACACAGTGAGTAAGTAGCAGAGCCAGGATCAAATAATCAAGCTCCAAGTGAAAAATTTTATGTTGTTACTGTGGCCTTCTGAAATATAATGCAGTACTTTACTCACATTTAAAAAGCCAATATTACCTAGGACATGGCAATAATATGATTTTAAGAAGTTGCTTTATTTTTGCATTTTATAAGCAACTGATTAATTTAAACTAAAACCTGATGAAAGAAAAGTATGCTATAATTATCACTTATATACCCCTAAATTAAAATTAATGTGCTAATGCAGAAACATTTTCCCTTTCTTAATTTATAGCAGCATATTTTCTTCCAAAGCCATCATATGTACTTTTAAACACATAACAGAAATTAGATGATCAAAGGATATACAGGAAAAAAATCAGAAATAAATTAATTCAGATGTATGTATTCAGAAAAAAATACTAAAATGAATGAATACATGAATTAAAAATCAATACAGCGTCCTTTTCGTTCCCAATCTCCGTATCGGGTAGGTTCTGGGCCCCTGGGTCCACCTTTTTCTTTGGTAATGGGATTAACATCATCTGGAAATTCTAAAGAAAAATGTAAACAAAGTAGTTAATAGAAACGAGAAAAGTATTATGGTCAATTTTGAAGACAAGGTTGCAGAGTTGTACAGTTAGTAGGTTTGATACTACTGACTAAGTCACTAGGCAGTCTTGAAATGTGGTTCATTTTCCTGAGTTTGAAAAATTACTTTAGGGTACAATTCTCATATTCAGTCAACTTTATTACCTGTGTCAGTGACCGAATTCTCAGAGTCTTCCCAGGCCCTGATCTGGAGAGTGGCTGCATTTGTACTGCTGGATTAAACCCGAAAGGGGCGCAGAGAATACAGAATACAAATCCATAGGGTTTTACCTTTAGGTTTTGACAACTTTTTAAAAGACTCCATCACCTCAGTGGATTGATCTGTTTATTAAGTGGTATGTTTACATTTATGCTGTATAACATTTTATTTTTTTGAAAAGCTAATACTTGCACATATTCTGTAATTCAAAGGTACAAAAGGGTATAGAATACAAATAAAGCAGTACTTTAAAGAAGACAGCGTTAGCATGAGCCAAATTTTATATATACTGAATATAAAATAATGTTTAGTCTATCACCCCACCTCTCTCAAAAAAAACCTATTCTTCGAAACTTCTTCATCTCTTTCCTCAATCACGTAATCACAGTGAGAACAACCACTTTCATGTATGACCCACCCCACTGGGCACTCTGATGGAGTTCTCTCTGGACACCAAGCATGACTAATGAGCTCTCTTCTTGGAAAATTTGGTCTAAGAAATCCTAGTTTCAGCCTGGTTGCGCTTTTGAACAGAGTAGCTATGAGGAGCCGTTACTTAATGCCCAATGGGCTGAGATGGGAGTTTGGAGACAGAAAAGTGACCAGAGACAAGAGGAGAGAGAATATCTTGATTTCCATGTAGTGTTAAGCCACAAAAAACTGGGACCTAACAGTGTCACTGTCCTGGAATGCCTCACCTGTACCTCGTGTCCTAACAATTTATCATATCTTCTGCTTAAGTTTACTAAAGTGGGTTTCTCTCATTTGTATTAAAGTAGGTCTCAATTCATATACTGTCATGTGAATAACAGTGTATAATAAATATAACAATCAAATATAATCGATCATTGTCTTTTTTTTTAACCCACACATATTGATGGTCAATATGGTAATTTTATTCATTATTGAAACACACTTTATTATTGTTAATAAAGAATTATAGGCAATAAAATGTTTCTCTTCTTTCATTTGTTCTTTTTCTCAATAATTAAAACATTTCTTTGATACTTCAAAAATTAAGAGAGGAGATTTACTGTACTCACTTGTCAGTGGTTCTTTCTCTAAATAAGTATCTTCTGGTGCATCAAAACGACCTTCTGGTAACTTTGGCTTCTTCAGGGATTGTTTGATAGGTTCAGATTTCCCTCCTTGAGAAGAACTCGTATTCCTCAAAGAATGACACAGAAGGGGTGATCCTAGCAGAGTAGGGATAGTGGAAAAATAGGAGCCGTTCACTTATTCTATGTTAAAAATATAACAATATTACTTAATGTAAAATTTCAGTTTTTTAGTTTATACATTCACATTTATCCAATTTTAAAAAGTACAAAAGGCCATACAGTGAAAATACTTTCCTCTGCCCGTATCTTCCAGACAGCCATTTATTTCCCTTCCTTGAGGACATCCAATTTATCAGTTTGAAAAGATCTGAGATTAGCTAGATAACCCTTATCAAAACTGTAGACACTTACATATTAAATACTGATTCATGTCTGAAGCAATGCCAAAAATACCAGGAATAAAAGTATGAATTTTTCAAAGGCAATATTTAGTATTTAAATCTCTAGAAATCACAAGAGACTGTATTTAATATTCTTGTGTGTAGATTGTAATCATGGTCCTCTGTTCCTGCCAACTAAAACTTTAAAAATGTATCAGGCACCTTCAATATGAGATCACTTATTTTCTAGGTTATAAAGGGAAAGCTAAACTATCAGTACTATGAGCGATATCCAACCCTTGCCAAGATAATGTTCAATAAGGGCAAAAACCACTCTGAAAAAACTGACCTGAAAGGTGGGTATTTTCAATATCTAAAGACTGGCTTTAGAGGCAGATAGAGTTAGGTTCCAGTTTCAGCTACATCACTGAAGCAGGCACAATATTGTCCTTAATATATGATTAGAACCTAATACAAATACCCTGAGCATAGGTTAGGTTACATGGTAAGGGAGAATTAGGGTAGCTGATGGAATAAAGATTGCTAATCAGATGATCTTACACTAGGGAGATTATCTGGAGTTACCTGGGTAGGCCCAATATCTTCACAAGATCCTTAAAAAGGAAGAAATAATTGGAATTGAGAACCAGAGAGATGGTAGCATGAGACACACCTGATTGTTATTGCTGGCTTAGGAGATGGAGAAAGAGGCAACGAGTCAAGATAGCCTCTAGAAATTGGAAAAGGGAGGAAACAGATTCTCTCCTAGAGCTTCACAATACCTTGATTTCAGTGAGACTTGTTTCGGACTTCTGACCTCTAGAACGGTAAGACATTTTAAACCACTAAGTTTGTGGTAATTTGTTACAGCAGCAATAGGAAACATACTAGTTGTCTGACCTTGGTCAAATTACGTACCTATCTCATGAGGTTACCAAATAGATTACACATGACAATTTATTTAAAACACTTAATTATCACAGTGACAAATTTCATCAATTATTATTACTATATAATTATCTGGAAGTGCTTGATAGCATTAAATACAATTAGAATGTTCTTTCATTACATATATATTTTTGAGCCATTACTTCCCTTTCTTACACTGTGCTTTGAAAAATTACATACACACACAAAGGACTGTTTTATGTATAAGACATTTTACCCAAATCTAATGGTAACCACTAAACAAAAATCCAGAGCTGAGATAAAATAAAATTTAAAAAAAGGAAATGGTAAACAAACAAACAAAAACAAACCAAAAAACTGCCAAACTAAAACAGACAGAAACATAAGGAGAAAGAAACAATGGAGATACAGAGCAAGCAGAAAACAAAAGATAAAATGGGTATACTAAGTAATTACTCATATATCAGTAATCACTCTAAATGTAAAGGGACTAAATTCACCAATCAAAAGGTAGAGGGTAGTGGGATAAATTAAAAGAAGTGTTCCCAACTATATGTTACTTGCAGAAGACTTACCAAAAACTAACAAAGACTCAAAATGAAGGGTTAGAAGATGATACTTCAAGCTAATGGTATCCAGTGAAAAGCTGGTGTAGCAGTACTTTCATCAGACAAAACAGATTTCAAAATAAAAAAGGTAACAAAAGACAAAAATGGACATTTTATAATGACAAAGGGGGCAATTCATCAAGAAGACATAACACTTAGCTCTGTGTGTGTGAGTGTGTGTGTGTGAGTGTGTGTGTGTGTGTGTATGCATCCAACCTGAGAGCACCAAAATATATAAAGCAATTACTAAAGTGACACAAAGAGAGAAACTGACAAAAATAAAATTATAGTAGGGGACCCAAATGCCACATTGACAGCAATGGATATATATCATCCAAATATAAAGTAAAGAAGGGAATATTGGCCTTAAATGATACATTAGAGCAAATGGACTTATTTGATATTTTTAGAATTTTCCATCCCAAAATGACAAAATATACATTCTTCTCAACTGCATATGGAACATTCTCAAGGATAGACCATATACTGGAGCACAAAACTAGCCTCAATAATTTTAAGAAGACTGAAATCATACCAAGCATATTTTTTTTACCACAATGGCATGAAACTGGAAATTAATTACAAGAAGAAAGCTGAAAAAAATCACAAATATGTGGAGATTAAACAACATGATACTGTACAACTATTAGGTCAAGGAAGAAAAAAAATAGGAGAGCAAAAGAAACACACAGACAAATGAAATGACAATATGACATACCAAAAATTTTGGGATGCAGCAAATGCTGTCCTAAGAGGGAAGTTTATAGCATTACAGGCCTACCTCAAGAAACAAGAAAAATCTCAAATAAACAATCTAACATTATACTTTAAACAACTAGAAAAAGAAGAAAAAACAAAGCCCAATGTCGGCAGAAGGAAGGACATAATAAAAATCAAGAGTGTAGCTAAATGAAATATGGACACGTTCCCTTTAAAATCACAAACAAGTATGACTACTATCACCATTTCTAGTTAACAATGGTACTGAACATCTGAGCAAGGACAGAAAAATAGGAGAAAAGAAAGATATAAGATTGGAAAGAGAAAAATTATTTGCAAATAATATGAGTGTCTAACCTAGAAATCTTGACTATCTACAAATAAATTATGTAAATTAACAAAGTAATTTAGCTAGGTGACTGAATACAAAATCAATAAATAAGTCAACTGTGTTTCTATATATAAGCAGCAATCAGAAAATGATAACTTAGAAAATGAGCAGTATTAACCAAATCCCAATAGGAATTTTATTTATTTATATTTTAAATTAGGTATGGAAAAAGGTATCGAAAAATAGCTAAGACACTTCTGAAAATCAAGGTGGGAGGATTTACCCTATTGGATACCAAGATTAATTACAAAGGTGTGATTATTAAGACAGGTAGTATTAGCACAGGTATAGCCAAATAGAATAATGGAACTGAAAAGACAGCTAAGAAATAAACCCATGCATATATGTATATGTAAATTAGATTTATGATAGCTGGCATTACATTAGCAGAGGAAAGAAAGGTCCAATACATAGACCTGGGACAACTGGTAACTGTCTGGAAAAAAAATGAAATTGGTTTCTTGCCTCACACCATACATGAAAATCAATACTTGGTAGAATAAAGGTTTAAATATAAAAAGCAAAAGTACAGATCTTTGAGAGGAAAACATAGAAGAGTATCTCTATGAATGTAGGATTGAGAAGGTTTTATTAGACAAGATCATAAAGCACTGATAATAAGCAAAAGGATCAAGATCAGATAATAAAATTATGAATAACTAGTTGCTCATCAGAAGACACTTTGAAGCTGCATAATTGTACATGCAGATCCATTATTCTATTCTGTCTACGTTTGTATAGGATTTTTAAGAAAAGACATTCTAAGAGTAACAAAAACAGCCCACCAACTGAGCTATTTGTCACTTACATGACTAAAAAGGGTTTAGTATTCAAGTATAAGTAAAAAAATATAAATAAGACAATCCATTAAGAAAATAAAGGTATTTCACACAAAAAAGTTTCATAAATATTTGAAAAGGCGTTTAACCTCTCTCACCAAAGAAAAGCAAAACCACAATAAGATACTATTGCAACATCCTATAGACACACAAACATTTAATTTTCTGGTATTATCAAGTGTTGACAAGTATGTTGAGCAACAGGAACTCTAATATACTGCTGAAGTGTAAATTGCCAGTAGGAATGGACAATGCCTTTATATTAATAATTTGGCATCATCTTATAAAATTGAACAGCCCTATACCACATATTCCAGTATTAGCACTCCTTGCTCAAGAGCACCAATAACATATACAAGAATGTGTAGCAGTCAAACCTGGTGTTTCTAGAATTACCCAAATGTCCATTGAGAAGGAAAATGGAAGAACATATGGTAGCTTTTACAATTACGTGAATAACTACAACCTGACACATCAATATGAATGAATCTCAAAATATACTATTAGTTGGAATAAGTAAAATAAATACAAATGGCATGAGACCATCTATTAAGATGAAAAACATGCAAAGTTACACAACTGCATCACAGGAAACAGCACACAGGGAGCTGCTTGGCAAAGGAAATATTCTACTCCTTAAATTGGAGAATGGGTTCATAAATACTAGCTGCTTCATAATTTACATGTTACATTTCTGGTATCTAATACTTCATTCTTAAGTTTTCAACATTAGTGAAAAAAAGGGTTGATGAATGAACACAAAAAATTTTTAGTTATTACCTTGGGGTTTGTATAATGCGGGACTTTCATTTTCTCTATTATTCATTCTGGACCATTCAAAATTATGTTTGGGGGAAAATGATTACAGCAAAGAAAACAAACTGCATAGAAATCTGGGACCCATTACTACAAGGGGCACCAATGCTGTTTTCTTCAACTTAACACCACCTTCTCCAAAATGTTCTAAATTAAAACTATGCTTAGCATACACTCTGTAGGTTAGGTCTGTAATATACTCAGAAAATTTTCCAACAAAACGAGTTAAAAAATGTTAGTTTTTATTGAAAACAAGCTTACTTTCTCTTTGTTAATTCCTGGTTTCATCTAATTTTTATTATACTTATTTGCCAGTGGCCTACTTCTGTACTTTTCCATTTTTTTCCACTGTAAAGTGCCACAAATCCTTTCTGATGTAAATAAGTACACGAATGAATCTCATTCATTCCCAAAGGGCTCTCTTTTCCAAGAGCATCAAAGTGCAGTGCGCCCTGCGATCTCCCAAATACATAACCCGGGACCTTCGCTGCCCTTCCAGGTCAGAGCTGTGGCCGGAAGGAAGCAGCTGTCCGCATTGGAAAGGGTTTGGGGACCTTCTAGCTCTAGTCCCACGCTTGAGATCCGGGCGGAGACGGGCCAAGACGCGAGTAGCCGAGCTGAAGGAAGAAAGAAGCTCGGCGACCCCCGGCAGACGCCTGGGACACAGGCGGAGACCTTCCTCGCAAGGCCGAGGCCTTCACGACCCTGCCTGCGACCTTGGCCCCGGGGCGGGCGCCTTACTTGCCGCTCTCCACACTGTCGCCGGAACGCGACCAAGAAACCGGGCTGGCCCGTAAAAGGTCATGGCGCCGACTCCTGCAGCATCTGCAAGGGCCCAGCACGGGGAGGGAAGCCAGACGCGTCGTCCGGGGTCGGCCCTGTGGGAGGGGCGGGGTTTCGTGAGGTGGAGTCTGCGTGCGGCCCGGCAAAACGGGGCGGGGCGGGGCGGGGCGGGGCGGGGCGGGGCGGGGCCTCCGTGGCCCGCCCTAGGAATGCGCGTTCCCGACCCAGGCTATCTGGACAAAGAGGGTCCCGGAGCCACCCAACCTTGTCACGAAGAACGACCCAAATTACCCTGAATCCGTGTTATTAATTCATGGCTGAAGCTGGATGAGGAAATAATTTCGTTTGTTCCTCTAAATCTGAGGCAAAAGGTGTCTCTTGGAAGAACTCTTTTATAGTATACAAAGATTGAACAACGTTTACTCTTTTCCCTCAGGTTTTTAAAAATCTCTACTTGTTCGTTGAACTTCTGATATGTCTGTTCTGACCCATTGACCAGATGACCTGAAAGATGACAGTTTTCAGTGACGTGCAAAGCAGGAGAAGGCTTTCCATCTGGTCCAGGCTGCAGAGGAAGTTGCTCTGCCTGTTGGCCCTTGATTCCAACAGCTCTGGCTTAATGTAACCTGTGTAAGTCTTTAGAGAATCACAGTGGAGGCCTTTAAAATTTTGTCTTTTTTCTTTTTTTAAAAAGTTTCTTGGCTAGCTATTGGGCCCTGGTAATGTGTGACCATGTGACATAGCAGGTGGCTATGCAATCTGAGTTTCTCTTCATGAACTGGGCGTTATCTGGTCTCCCTAGACAGGAGTTCTTTCACTAAGAGAAAGTGGTATATACAGAACAGGGCCATGGCCCAAAACCATGCAACTTCATGAGCTCACACACATACTTTTGTCCTTTAGCTAATATCTACAGCTTAATGATGAGTTCCTCGTCACCAGTTGACTCAGGAAAAAGACAAAGCTGGATTACAGATGGCTTTGCTCAATATACTGACCCTGCTGACAAGGGATTGCTTTGGCATTTAGAGTTCCACTTAACAAATGCCCTCAAGGAAAGACAGAAAAAAATCTTCCCAGAGGGCAGAAATTTATCTTGTACACTTTAGCTGGGAGGAGATATGACTTAAGATAAAGATCTATATCATTTCACAACACTGGTTTACTCAAGTTGTCAGGGGTGGAATATAAAGGCTTTGGAATAATTATCTGGAATAGGACCTCTTGAAATGGTCCCAAAGCATAAGAATATTTGGGTCCCACTCAATGTTCAAGACTCCCATTGCAAAAGGGCTCTTGGAACAAGATTACTCTATTACTATCTAACCTACCAACATTTTGTGGCTTAAAACATTTATTTTCACACTTTTTGTGGGACAGGCATCCAGGAGCCAGGGTGCCTCTGACTCTAGGTCTTAAATGAGATTGCAGTTAAGCTGGTAACTGGAGGAGTTCCAGTCTCACATGGAGGCACAACTAGGGGACGATCTTTTTCCAAGTTCACTCACATGATTATTGACAAGGTTTTTCAGTTCCTTGTGGGCTTTTTAGACTAGAGGCCTCTCAGTCCCATGCTACAGGGACTTCTCCGAAGGTCGTCTCACAATATAGCAGCTGGTTATCCACAGAATGAACAAATGAGAGAACAAGAGACTGCTCAAGATGGAAACCAGTCTTTTTGTAATCTAAGAAGTTACAACCATTAGTTTTGCTGTATTCAATCATTAGAAGTGAATCAGATCCAGCCACTCTCAAAGGGAGTGGTTTACTAAAGCGATGAATACTGCAGGTGGGTGTCACTGAATGACTTTTGGGAGGCTGCCAACCACAATGGCCCACTCTGTGGACATCAGCCAGCCTCCTTCTCCCTACCACAATGCATTTGCTCAGTTGCTTACTAACAAGGTAGCCATGGTGGCATGGAGATATGCACATATTATTTGACATAGTATTTTCCCCTGCCAAGACTGATTGGTCAGCACCACTATTTGCAGTGATCAACCTGATCCCCTGATATAGTACTCTATAGACAGGGTAGCAGGTTTGATTACAATGGAATCCTACTATAATGAAAGAGGTAGCAATTTGTTCTATAGGAACAGACAATTATTCTGGGTTTGGATTGCTTTCCCTGATTTATGCTTCTTTTATATACTCCATTTGTGGGCTTACTAAATACATTATGCACCATACACTTTCTACAGCATCCCATAAGCATTGCTTAACAAAAACTCACTTTCCTGTGAATGATATAAAGCAGGGTACTGATGCCTGTGGGAATGTCTAATCACATATCCCATCAGATCGAAGCAACTGGCTTTATAGAATAATGGACAGCCTTATTGAAGGTTTTCTTTTGGAACCTGGTAAGAAAACACATTTTGGGATGCTGTCCTGAAAGATTTCACATATGCTCCAAATAAGAAAACAGTATTCAGTCATCTATTGACAGAAAAACAAGGGCCAAAGAGTAGAAGAGGGATTGATACCTTGTTATATCCGACACACTGTATTTTGCTTTGCACTCTGGGGAGATAATCCGCCCTGGGTCCTGAATGTCCCTGCAAGGCTTACCCTTCTTCTCTTATTGAGCAGTTGCTGTAGCTAGTCATATAGATATCTAAGTGGGTCAAGGTAACCACAGCATTGCTACCATTTAACTACTGCTCCCCTGGGAGAAAAGATACTGACTTTGCTGCCTGCTCAAAAACCGTAGGCTCTTAGCTGTGGATTCTTCTGTAATGTAATCCACCATGCATACAGGTGTCATCTGGCTCTCTGCATCGGTATTGGGGGGTCTAGGAACTAGTGCAAATACAATGACACTTTGGCTACTGTTTTAATAGTCTTTTGTCTTCTACTCAGGAGTCTCCTGTCTCCTGTCAGTATCCATGAAACTGTGGCAAGCAAATTAGCAAGGAGGGTAAGATCTGACTCCTCACTGATCTTGCCATCCATCTCCACGATTCCAAGTTCTGTTGCACCAGTTTTTGTACCACAAGTCGGGTACATGGGGATACAATGTTTTCTCTGAATTGGAAGCTAGCATTGCCATGTGGTGATTTTTATCTCTTTCCTCTAGGTAAGGAGTTAGAAGTGGTGATAGTGTTAGGTGGAGTTGATTGGCCTTGATGACCAAGGGGGAAAGGGGAGTAGGAAGAACAGTCTGATAGAACTTAAGGGAATCTCATCTCCTGAAATAATGCCTATAATTACCATGTTTAATTGAAAAAAAAATAAGCAAAGACAGTTATAACCATATATATGCAAAACCACCCAAGCCTCACTCAGATCTTCAGGTCACCACCAGATAAAGGAATCTGATTAGCTGAGGTGCTGGCTGAACACAAAGAAAATGGAATGATGTGGCAGTAGTGACAAGTCATAACCATCTAGCCTTATGACCAGGCAGAATTGGACTGTATTTATAATACCATAGATTTTCTTTCTTCTTTTTTAATCAGAGAATGTTAGGAGATAAAACAAGCTGCTACTCATATCCTATCACGGAGTGTGACTCAGTAGGACAGTAATGTGACCGGGAGTTTGTATTTTTAAACGATTAACCCAGGTGATTCTCACCAAGGAAGCTTGCAAAGCATTGCTGTAGTGGTTATTTTCTTCCTCACTGGCTCATGTATATGCTTAGTAATTTCTCTTTTCTTTCCTATCTTACACTGTTATTATATTAGGGGTGGTGGTGAGGTCACAATTTTGTCTATGGGCTGCAAACAAGAGATAAGATTATAGAACTAGAGGATAAATGGACATCGCACTGAGATCCTGGACTTAAAACTGTTAAGAGGGATAATAGTATTGTTTAGAGGAAGCATTTTAAATATGCAAATATGGGAAGAACGGTATATGTAGATGTTGGAAAGATAAAGACATGGACTATAGAACTCTGGTGTGTTTTTACATTTGGTGCTGAGTCATCAAAACCATTTCATTATGTTTCATAATCTTGGTAGGAGAAATGGCTCCATCTTCTACTGTGGAAGCTGAGAAAGTCAAATATACTTGTGCTCTTTGATGTCTGACAGCCTCGGCCTCGGAGCTGGCCTACAACTAAGTGTGGTCAGTTGGACATTCCCACCAGACTTTGAATCTGGAATGAGTGATGCAAATAAGCAGTGGGGAATCCAGGTTTCAGAGGCATCGCTGCCAGGAAATATATACATGAATTTCCAGATCTTCTTGAGGCTGGAACTTGGCTATGATGTTGGTCACCTAGCTTCCTTTAGCTTATATTGTTTTTCAAAGCTGATTCTCCAGCCTTTTCAATTCTCCAAGCTGTCTAATATTCTTGCAATAAATTATTTTTCAGCTTAAGTTAAGCATAATTGTGTTTTTTTGTTTGCAACCAAGAATCCTTTTGGTATATACTTTAATGAGCTTCATTCTCTAAGAGTCAATTATAGTGTTTCAGATAATCATTTCCCCACCCCATCGCTGCAATCTGAATTTGGATATGAATAGCATATCGTAATTTCCCTGGTAAACCATAAGCAAAGTTGTTAGATTTTGAACCATTATCATCAATATGCTTTTAAAACTATTAAAACCAATCAATCCAATGTGATCATAAGAGCAATTTACACTTAAATATGATTATATAATTATAAGTAAGAATGAGTCCTTCGATAAACCCGGAAGATTATTCAGAACTTAAAATAAACATGGTATTTCAAATTGAGGGCCAATGTATGTAAAGATGAAAAATGTGTGTGGCAAAAATACATGTAGATAATGCATATATTTACATTTTCCAGTTATAATACACTAGATATATTATTGCTTACTCACTTCATTGAATTTTTAAGTACTTTATAAAAAGTAAAAATTTAGGAAGAGTAATTATTGAAATACCATTTAACTACTTAATATATATGCAAAAGATGTAAATTATAATAAAAATACTTTACAAAGGCTATAAGTTATACAGTCATGGTGGTTTATAGAGTTAATTAATATAGTCTATCTAATTATAAATAAAAATGTATCTCTAGTATTCTGAAAATAAGCAAGTGTTTTAGCTGTTCCTCTAGATAGTCATTTGTTCATTTATTAACACCGGAGGCAATAACACAGTGTTAAAAATAAACATGCATCAATTATACAATACATACTTACAAAAAACTTCTGTCCAATCACAACTAGTAAATGTGAACCGATCTTCTACCACTGTTAGTGCATTATTATTTTCACAAGTAATCAGGAAAAGAAAATAGTGAATTTAATGCTATTCAGCACCTTTAGTAAAGTCAAAAGACTTAACATCTCTATATAACAAAAACATTTACATCTGTTTCACCACACATGTAAAGTTATTTTGTTCCATTTTTAACATGAATTATTTTATTTACATTACTCTTCAGCGCAAATTTTAATATTTAAAAATTATCTAAATTCATAAAAGTATTTCATAAATTTCAACATTTAATTATGTACATACAAGAAGTTCATGAAAAGAGTCAAAGAAATGTAGTCAGAAAGTTCAAGCAACATTACCAAATCACGCAAAATTCCAACTAAATCAAGGCAGAGGCATTCAAACATCCAAAAATCTCTAGATTAAACTGCTAACATGAACATGAAAACTTCCAGTAATAAAAGTCAATGTGAGAAATAATGTTGAAATCACCAGTAGAAAATATATTTTAATAGGCATGACGTATATTTAATAGCAACAATAATAATGACTTTTTTATAGAAAACTTTTATAACATTGTCATATATGAACTATCTGGTTTGGCAGGGCTAAAGAGTTGACTTCAAAAAATATATTTTAGCAGCCATAATTTTATTTCCAGTTAAAACACAGTAAAATGTTAAAAGTAATATTTATAATTAACTAAATATACCCCAATACTAGAAAAATTTAAATTCCATGCTATTCTAGCAATAATGGCCTCTAATATGAGTTTGATGTAAGAGTTGTGGAAAGCCAATAATAAACAATCAGACATATGTATGGTCTTAAAGGTCAATGAAATACTTATGTAGCAAAATATATGAAAAATAGAAAAGTAAAAAGATAAAATTAAAAAAATATTGCACAGCCACATTACTTAGAAAGTAAAGTTGATGTTTAAAAAGCTCTAAACATGGATGATATAAATTATCTTCCATATAAAAAGG
This sequence comes from Lyroderma lyra, assembly GCA_004026885.1. Lineage (NCBI taxonomy): Eukaryota > Metazoa > Chordata > Mammalia > Chiroptera > Megadermatidae > Lyroderma > Lyroderma lyra. Next base: position 109,861 of record PVJL010003513.1, read on the forward strand.
TATAAATATTTCTTAGAGCTTATCAGCATGTATAGTTTAATATAATACATTATTTGAATCATTGTTGAATGAGGTAATTGTCAAGTCTCTAACGATGTTTTTATCCTACTGGAAATATTTGAGGGCAGCAACCAGAAAGAATTTCTCTAAAAATATTTCTGAATCAAGAACAGCTATATGTGCAGCTCTCCCAATAAGTGAATCAGCTGTATTGGGCAATGCATTGATGACATTATATCGAACCAAATTACAGTCCTTGTTTTGAAGAACTGGACGAAGTAAGTTTTGGATCATTTCTGAATAGATCTGTCCTATAGAAAAATAGAATAAAGGAAAATTAGTTAACATGAGTAATTAAAAAAATTCTATGTCAACTTTTATATAATTAAAAAAATTTAGTTACATTATTTCCATTTAAAGCAGGAAAAGGTCTTTTTAAAAGGTTTTCTTTTTCTTTCACTATCATTTTTGAAACTCTTTCAGAGAAAAAATATAATTACATTATCTAGCCAATTAAAAATAACAAAGTTATTAAATATTATTCCTGTCAATTTGATATTTTTAATTCAAAGCAATGAATATAATAAAGCAGTTTTCTTCAACATTAAGTTACTTATGACTCATTAAACCATTATGAAAAGGCAGCCATGCTGAGACATTTTGATAAGGCAAAATTTAAAAACGTTATCAAGGCAGTCAAGATTTCACCACATATTTCCACATTATTTTGAGAAGAACAGCAACTTCCTATAGTCAGAAGAACAATGAGTTTGGCTAACAGATCAAAGAGAATCCTTTATTTTGCTTTGAAGAGTTACTTAATACTTGGTTTAGGTTGTAATTCCAATTGTGCTCCTCTCTCCTTTCTTGGTTAAGTCTTACAATGGATTTATTGAGGTCATGCTAAGCATAAAAGATAAAGGTTAGATTTATATACATGTGAAAGTACAAACTACTGTATAAGGGGTAAAACAGTTTTTAATGCTTATACATTACTGTATTACTAACAGATGAGTGCTAACACATATCCATGGAACATGTACATTTTAGGGAGGCAGGTATTGAATTTTGCAAGAGAGGCAGATGTAGCTCCCTGAGGAATGATGAGAAGGGAACAATACACTGAAGTACAATTAGAGAAAGAAGAGAGAGGTATTTAAGAGAAAGAGTAATATCACACAGATTCATAGAAAACTTTTTACTCCTACCTCTCCTTTTACTTTTCATTGTGAATCAAGTTGGATTTCTGGTTCCATGCTATTTAAAAAATATTCTTACATAGGAAGAAATCTAAACCTCTCTTTAATAGATTTCCCCTGTCCCCCAGTGGCACAGAATCTCACTGTTAAAACAAAGGACATTTGTCTTGTTTAGTGACCCATCTGATGGTTAAACATCTGAATTTTTCTTTAAGTGGACTCTAGCCTTTTCCCTTAAGTGGACTCTTGCTAGAACAGAAATTAAGAAAAAAAAAAAAAAAGGTTATCCTGATGTCAAAAAATATTTGTTAAATGAACAGAGTACTTACTATGTCCCAGGCACCATGCTATACAATGCCAATACAAATGTGCCTAAGAGATTCCCTGCTCAAAAGAACTATCAGTGTCACAATATGGGGAAAAGCAAAAGGTTAAGAATGTGTTTAAAATCAGCTTCATTCCAAAACAGGAAATGAGGCAATATTGTGAGGTAGAACACCTAGATTCTTACCCTAAGCCTGTTAAGTAACCACCAGTGACTTTGGAAAAGCTACTTAGCATCTCTGGAATTGTTATAAAATGAGCAAACTGGACGCATGTCTCCTTTGGCTCCATTGCTATGATTTAAATTTCTTTTCTTATTAAAAAATAGCAAAAGAATAAATAAACAAAATCTTCATCACTCACTACCAGTAAAGTGGTGCAAGTTCTTGTTGCCATCTTTGACTGAAGAGAGGCACAGCCAAATATGTATCATAACCATTACTACAATCACTAATCTCAATAATTTGGAGGAAATCAAAGTACAAATTACTTTTGATGCAGCAACATGGAAAAGCATTTGTAATTAAATTAAATAACTATTTCATAAATACTACTACTGTTTCATTGGCAAAAACATCTGATGTGGAAGGAGTAAAGAAAGGGAGAAAAAATGGAGGAAGGATAGCTTTTAGTATCAGTGGGTGGAAAAAGAAGTAAAAGGAAAGAAAAAGAGAGAAATTAACTACAAGAAAAATGTGGGGAAAAGCTCATGTGTAGATACAACTCTTTGGAATACTTCTAATTTACTTTGTTACCTGACTGCTTGTCCTTTAAAGCTGTTTTACACATTTCAATTCGGGCAGAGTGATAAGGAACATAACGATCCTGCAGAGATCCCACTAGCACAACATTTTTGAAATAATGAAGCCCTTGAAGAGAAAATGATGAATTATAATGCAATAATGAACTAGATTTAGAACAACTTATTAGTACCCCCAAATTTTATTTAATCAGCTGCACTAAGTTTATTGCTTTTAAAATGCCTGATGAATTCTTTCTCCACATTTCTATATATTCTCTACAAAAAACCCCAGCTTCATTATATGCAGTTTATGTGCTGATATGAGGAACGTGTGTTCGCACAGAGTGAGAGCATGAACTGTGGTGTGACTGTATGAAATAGGGGAGAAATCAGATACAGTGGGCTAAAATTCCATAGGAAATATTTTACAATGTTCTTACTTTCCAAAGGATATTCCTCAATATTTAGGAATATTTCCCAAAGAAACAAAATTATACTCTTCTATAAAAACACTTTATGAACTCATTTAAAGCTGACTTTTAGCTTTAGTTTTCATTATTCATATTTTCTCCATATTTAAGTATGATGTCAAGAGGATACAAGCTTTGAATTTTTTTAGTAATAGTAATAGTTTATGATCCATCCACACTTTTGTCAGGTCTCTTTTATTTTTATTAAACTAGGTGAATTTAGGGCTTGTGACTTAGGGATACTTTGTTAATTAACTCATTTTAAATACTGAGACCATGTTTGTGACCACTTTAGTACCAGTCATGTTATAATTTTACTATTTGGCTCAGATTAGTAAATAAAAACTTTATGTGATTATTAAAATAAGATACAAATCAATAATGGCAGTACATTGTAAGTGAGGTACATAGTGCATATTTCATTTCTGGAATGTTCCAGAGTATTATTTTGATACTTTTTGCCCATTGAAATTCAGATTCTTAGAGACAGGCCAACTGTGGTGAATATGGTGGATCCAGAATTTAGGAAGCCTTTGTAGAAGCTTCCTTTCTCTCCTGGAACTTAAGGATTCTAATAATGAGAAGAGTGGAGTCCCCCATACAACCAGGTGAGACTGTATATACCTTCTATGCCAAATATAAGGTGGTGATCTTTTTTTCCGAAAGAGAAGAGACCACTTTGAGGTAATTTAAATACATAAAATTCTAGCAACATAAGTGAAATAACCAACTGCCTATAATAGAAATTAATTCAAGTATACAAACTTATTTAAAATCATATTTTAGAAAGACATTAAGAAAAATTGATTTTCCCCCTTCACTCTCACAATCCATGAGACAAATTCATTCCACTCTTGGCTCCATTTGACAGCAATATCTTCAACAGCATTAGCGCTACTGTGGGAATCACCTGTGCACCTAGAGCAGCGGTCTTCAAACTGGTATACATTTACTTCAGGGGTAATTTAGGACTCTCCTTGGTGTATGGGCATGTAGAGCTTTAAGAAAATTGATTTCCACAGTCCAACTTCCATAGGAGCGCTTTTCTAAAAATAACTTGTCCTTCTCCCACTTTGTAAGAGAAAGATTTTTCTCCACAATCTATTTCAGATCTTATTAAGGTGTATAGCCTTGGGTTATAAAAATCTCTGGGGAACCATGCAAAATATGAATGAAATCTAACTTTTTCTGACAAAATGTAAGTTTGATTTGACTGACAATAAGAAATGACTTTGCTGATTAGATTTTATGGTACAAATTTTCTATAAAATAAATTGAATGAGCTAAATCGGTAATTCTAATTGAATGAGTTAAGGCTTTACATTTTTATGAAGATATAGTAACAGTAAATATATACTACATGACATGCCAGAAAACATCTCTCTTGCAACTATTTAAAATTATAGAAAATATTTTTAAGTGTCATCCTAAAATTATACAAGGAAGCACATACTTTTCCAAAATCCCTGTAAGGGGTAAGCAAGTAAGCCAAAAACATGAAAACAACTGTGCTACTGTACATCTTCTTCATTCCCCAGTTGTCTTACATACTTTACCTTTTGAATCTCAAGCGGCATTGATACCAGTCATGTAATAGCCTATAATATTCTATAAACTACTGATAGAATATATATATATTCACTCATTTTCTGCTTACTCTCTGGCATTGGCTAAAGCAGTGGTTCTAAACTGGTGATTTTGCCCCCTGAGGGACTGACTGTTAGCAGTGTCTGGAGATATTTTTGTTGTTACAACTAGGGGTTGGAGGTGTGAGGATGTGGAGGGGTGTGAGCTTATTTTACACAGTTCTGTTAAAATATCTCCTAAAACAGACTCATGATGGTAATGTGAAAGCAAATTTCTACAATCTAAAACACTATTATTTTAATTCAGGCACTTCTCCATTTAGAGCTATTGTTACCATCTAACATTCATTGAGTTTCATGCTATTCAGAATGGTAATCCTTTATATACATTATCTCAGTTAATCTTTAATAGTTACATGAGAAAGATACTATTATTCCCATTTTACCAATGAAGAAACAAGCTTATTTACATTAAGTAACCTAGTCGATGTTTCAGCCAGAGCTCATACCTATGTGTGCCTTCAAAGTCTGGCTCTTAGTGTTAGGCTGGTACAATCAGAGGGGAGGTTGGAGTATTGCCACACATTATAAGGCAAATAATAAATTAATAACTTGAATGCAAAGTTTAAAATTTTACTTTTTAAAATGCAGTATAAATACACAGCCTCCAGGGAACATTTATATTTAGTTTTGCCTTTTATGTATTTCCTAACTCACCAGGAACAGTGGTATAAACTCCATAGCCACACACAGTGATTCTAACAGAGAATACCTATATTTAAGAGGAAATGAAAGAAAAGAAGGCAATGTAGGAAGCATAGAGTCAAATGAAAGAAAACCAGGAAAGGTTTTCTGATGTTACAGAATTGGAGGAAGGAAAGAGAACTGACACCGGGTGGTGAACATATAATGGCAACACATAGACGATGTAGAATTGTATACCTGGAACCTATGTAATTCTTGTTAACCAATGTCACCCCAATAAATATAAGAAAACAAAAACAAACAAACCAAAAACCTGAAGAAGGCAGTTGTCATTAAGTCATGTACTGTCTACGGGTATTTTTATGGAATAGCTGTAACAGAGATCATACAGCCCACACAAAGCCAAAATATTTACCATCTGGCCCTTTAGAGAAAAGGTTTGCTTAACCTCTGCTCTAGAAAGAGTAGTGGGGTGGTGGAGGTTGGGATGGGTAATATCTAGGTTTCAGTTATATCTCCACTTTTAGAAAGAAGTACAGATAACATTCTTTAAAGAAGATAATCTGTTCCTTTCAAATGGAGATTTCAAAGGACACAGTGAAAAGAATGCACTGGGGAGACATTCTTGATGAGGATGAGTCAGGGAGATATGTATGGTAAGGTCAGAGAGTTGAGGTCATTTATAGAGTGAGAATGGCAAAGCAGCAATTGGAGACTCCAGGCTGTAAAAGCTTAGAAAATACATGCAAGATGGGAAACATATCTCATAATCATAATTAGTGACAAGACTCGTCCAGTGGTGAGAATTTGTAGAAGTAATAACTATTAATAGTTTACTTTCTGACATTTTCCAGAAATGCCTGACAGACTTAGAAGAACAGTATGTGTCAGTTTATGAAAAGGACTGAAGACTGGGATGGGGTAGCTAGAAAGACAGGAAGGCTAGGACATGCAGAGGCCTAGTTCAAAAATGAACTTATAATTAGTATGAATTATAAATCCTAAAAATTTTAGGATAATTTCAAAGTAGCTGTGCAGCTCATAAAAGGTAACATAATCATGAAAAAAATTAAACCATGTTATCATTTGCTTAGTGTTAACTGTAAGTCTATTTAATTACTCAGAAATTATAATCAACTAAACAAGTTGATAATTTATTTGCTAAAGGTTTATTTTCAAAAGGTTTTCAAGTGAATGTTTTCAAAACTGTTACTATATACTTACCAGCTTTATTACTAAGCTTGTATAAGAAAGTTTGGCGAGGGTCTGAATGATCTCGACATGTCAATTGCAAAAGAGAACCTGATTTTTTCCATTTCTGCATAAACCACAGACCTAGAGAGTTATAAATTACATGTGAGTATTAACAGGAAATATATGGTAACATATGCCAAGGTTATTAATTTTAATACATTTCATTTCAGAAAAGATATTCCCCAAATAAGATTTTGCTGGCTAATAAATATATTTGCAAAATATTTCCATTTTCTGATAACATAAACATACCCATATATACAAAGTTAACTATGTAACTATGATTACATGGTTTTTAGAGGGCTTGCTATTTCTTTCTCAATCAGAATAAAATAGATAATGGTCTACAAAGAAAAAATTGGAAAAAGTGGACCTTTTAATATATTTGCTCAAATTATAAAAAAGCAGAGGAGGATAAAACTTCAAACACAGTAGTAGATCCAAACTCCTACTGTTAAGTTATAGTGGACTGACTGTATAGGGACAACTCTTAGAATAAGCAATTCATTAATGTTTTCTAGTAACAGCTGGACGTAATAACTTTCATATTTAATTGTATTTCTTTATCAGTAACCCATGTTTAAATGCATCTTCCCTTACATGAAACCCTAATCACTCTGGAACTGGTTTTCAATATTGTGGAATATTCATTGCCATTTTTGGTGTTTCTAATATTACAGAGGGGAACAGGGGAAGACAAGAGGAAAAACCCCTTTATCGATTAAATCTGATTATAAGCCTATCTGGGGAAAATTTTAGTGAAGAATGCATCTTATTCATATTGGGTTCTATCTTTTATTAATTAGGGATTTTATTTTTCTCATGTCCTCTTTTTGAAACTGTAAAAATATAGGACCACTTAAATTTTGAATACTACTATATGATACAAAGGAAAAAGGTTTTGTTTCTTGTCAATGAGAGAACTGGAAGAGACAATTGAAGTAAGAGTTTCAGGGCTCAATAGCAAAAAAACAGTGAAATCTAATTTACTCTCTCAATGGGAATCTACTGACTAAATTATAAAAACCATTTTAAAAATGTGTTATAAACCAAGCCAAATAAAAGGCAAATCAAGATCTTTCTTAGTGAGGAGAATATGTGGTATTTATTCTAATCAAAATTGTGCTCTTAATTTTAATTCTTTAAACATTTAAAAATTTATTTTTTCATAACATCCTTTTATTGTTATCAAACCAAAATCAGAGTTAACATTCTATATCAAATATAACTTTATAATATATTAAATATAGACTTTTATTGGTTATCTGCCCAAATAATGGAACAACAAAATAGCCTATTTATAAGATAACCATTTATTGAAAAAATTTAGATAGTTTAATGAAAAAAAGGAAAAATGCTTGTGGCTTTTGATAAATACCCCAACATAATATTCATTTTCTTTTCTTTTTTTTAATATTCATTTTCTGAAATGACTTATCACCTTATTTTATGTGCATGACAAAATAGAAAAATAGCTACAACTTGTTTCATGAAATTCCAAGTATGTTACAACGTGGTTGTAATGTAAACACCAGAAAATACTAAATTTGCACTGAAATTTTTGGTCCATACTGCATTTTTGTTTTTTATATTGAACAACAAAACTTTTTACCTGTATTAACAAGAGCACTGTTATTGTAGAGTGTACCAAGGTGAGGTCCAGAAAGAGAGAGAAAGGTATGAAGTTTGTTGAGGTAATATTTAAACCTTGACCTTGTAAGCACTGAACGGATTATTAAATTGCCCAACGAATGTCCAATAAAGCTTTAAGAGAAAAAAATAACATAACTCCCATAGCATTAGTTTTAAAAACAAATACCAAAGCTGTTATCACTATACATAGAAGTGAAACACTAAGAATTGAAAAATTTCTAAGGTTTTAAAATTATGGTTTGATAATATAGTAGAAAATTCCTATTACATAATTTTTTATTAGTTTCAGGTACAAAAAAACAACATAATGATTAGACATTTATACCCTTCACAAAGTGATAACCACAACAAACCTATTATTACCCATCTGATATCATACGTAGCTATTACAATACCGTTGATTATATGAGGGCTGTCCAAAAAGTATGTAGCCATGCAATATAAAAATAGAGGCATTTATGGCTGGATTTTTTCCAGACAGTCCTTGTATTTCCTACACTATACTTTACATCCCATGACTATAAACACACAAACAGCCAAAAAATATATATATACATCTTAAGAAAGAAAAAAACTACATTAAAATTGTAATACTCCATTATATACCAATGACAAAAGATGAATACAAGTTGACATCTAGGGACCTAGTGCTACAGCCATGCTTACACATCGACAATACTAATTACTTCAATTGTATTTGCCTATTGTGGTGAGTTGGAGTAACAGCTGCAAGTCTGCTGTTTATTTTAGACACATGCAGAATACCTGATGGACCATCAACTAACCCTCTTCCTAATTAGCTGAATGAATGGCATTTCCAGTGGCACAAGTCTTACAAACCTAATTGCAGGGTGTGTAGTAACAGCAAAACGTGAGAGATAATGTGAGTGTACCACATACTATAAACAGTGTAATGTACCAATGCATGCAATGGATTGCTTTGAGCACTACCACACACTGCAACAGTGTAAGCTGTAACCCCAAAACAATGTTTGGAATGATTTTTGTCAGTATTGACAATATTAAGCATGTTATGTTGAAAGAATACATGTTTTCTGCAAGTTTTATTTGTTATTTAGTTGTTTTAGGTTCATTTATAGGGTAGTTAGGAAGAAATGAACATAAACTGCCAACTATAATGGATCCCTTGTGAAATTTGTATTTTGGCCTAAATTTTGCACAAAATATTCAGCAGTGGGATGAGAAAAAAAATTTTTTTTTCCAGTACTGAAAGGGTTAAATCCAAAGAACCCTTTTGCTTAGCACTATTTTATAATAGATGGTATATGAATCCTTGGGTACAAGGGAGCTTGAAAGCTGTCTTAATACTGGTTTACACATGTATCTAGTGAGAAGCTCAGGACAAACTTCCTTCCCAAACTAAAGTTCTTAAAACTGTGGGGTGAAAGTCATGATGGTAACTAACAGCCCTCAATCAATCAGATCCAGCTGTTGGATGTTTATCATAACTGACTGTCTCAACTGGTAGAGGGAATACCATCCATATAAGAATAAAAAAGCTGAAATAATGTATTATTTTTTCATCATAAAAAAATAAATGAATAGAAGGAATACAAGATCACTATAGAAAATTCAGTAAAGACACAGTATTTTAAATTCTATAAATGAAGAGAATAATTAGAGCAAGAAAATAATCTCTTGTCCCCTCAATAAACTTGCACCTCCCATATTTTAACAATAATCTTTTTTTAAAAAATGATTTCAAATAAAAACCTGCTTATCTCTTTTCTCAGTCCCTACTTTGTACTTCAGACTGGAAACATGATACAAAAGCCTACAGTATACAGAGCCAGCTTCTTTCTATAACCTAGTTGGGATATGAAAGTAGTCAGTTTATTCTATTTTTTTTTTTTTGGAAGCAGGAAGATTAGTTTCGACTTTTTCTTTAAAAAATTTGTAGATAAAGTACAGTCATGAAACTGTGAAAATATTTTTCGCTTTTAAATATATATCCACTTCCTCATAATCTTTTTTTAAACATCTTTTTGAAGACATAATTCACATATGATACAATTCATCCATTTAAAGCATACAATTCAATGGTTTTTAATGTATTCAGAGTTGTGCAACCTCTACTACAACAAATTTTATAACATTTTCACCAAATCCAAAAGAAATCATGCACCCCTTAGCTATCATCCCCTAGCTCCCATTTCCCTCATATCCAAGAAATCACTAATCTACTTCTGTCTATACATTTGCTAATTCTGTATAATTCATATAAAAGGAATCATATAACATGTGACCTTTCACTAAAATCTTTTAATTTTTTTCTCTTTAAGTTAATTTGAGGCATGTTTCCTATATTTCAGAATAGGACAACAAAATTCTTTTAGCTTTTTTGTAATTCATAGAGATATAGAAATAGTTGTGTAATATTATAGAAGTTACCTTATTTTTGAGACCGTTAGACTGTATATCTGAATATATTGTATTATCTCATCTAGAAGGCGATCAGTCATGCTATCGAAATCAGCAAAAGTATCATTCTAAACAAAAGCAAAACAGACACATTATATACTGAATATGTATAATCACATAAAAAACTGAATTTAAACATTTTTAATTTAGGTATTGAAAATATACTTAATACCAGTATTGTTTTAGAGACATTACTGAATATAATATTCATTGTATTAAGATGAGTAAAAAAAGTGAGTTTCAAGGGAAAAAAAGGTTCACTCAATGTTCTTAACAATACCTCATTTAGTTTAGCCCACTACCAACATTTAACACAAGGTTATTTATAACAGTTTAGTTAATGAAATATTTTCATAGAAATGTGAAATTCTAGAAATTCTGCACATGTGAAAAGCTCCTAAGTTGAACTGTAAATCATTTCTACTTCTTTGGGATGTGTATTAATGTTCAATTTTATGGAAATCAGAAAAATTATTTCTACTACTACAGGTAGTTTGTAGTAAAAATATTTGAGTAGAAATGAGTACACTGTGATATTGTACCTGATTTCTCTCAGACATAAGAAAATCAATTCTTCCCCCAGGCAGTCCAAGTTCAATATAAGTTTTTACTAATCGCAGATCTGCACTGTTACCTGGAAAATGAAGCAAATGAAAAATTATGTCTAAAGGATGAGATAAAGTAAAAGGTATAAAGTGCACTATCATATGTTTTTACAGTTCTTTCAAGACAAGTATATGGCCCATGCCAATTTTGAGTAGATAATCCACTCTGAAATAAGAGTCTTCAACTTTTATTGCAAAGCTATTTTCATTAGCCAGGCATCATCTTTCAATAATTTTGTTTCTTAGAAAGTTTTGGTCACATTGATACTTTCATGATCCCACCTAATGGTGTTATTTGTTTAACTGGTGGAATTCACTGAGGTGAGTGCTTGCTATAGTTGTGAATGAATGACTGAAGTACTCCTTACCATCACTACTCTAAATGATCATTCAACAAACCTTGAATACATTTTAAATTTAGATTTAATCTGTTGACTTTCCTTTGATGGTACTGGTATATACATATGGAAATAAAAATCCATTTAAATAAACTAGGATAGCTTAATTACTAACCTAAAACTCATCTAGAAATACAAAATATTTGTAACAGATATAATACATAAATATAAAAATATCTTTCAAAATTAGTTTAGTGGCTTTTTAGATAATTCCTTTGGTTTACTTAGAAATATAAACATGTCATTATGAATTGTTAAATTTTCACTTTATCCTTCCGATATTTATATCTCTTAAATATTTCATGAACTGACAGATACAACTGTTTTTATTCCTGATTTTAAAAGAAATACCTCTAGTATTTCATTACTGAACATATGTTTTCCACTGGCGGGGAATACACCACCAAGGCTGTCTGGAAAAAATCCAGCCATTGTCATATAACGAGAATGGTTTTGCAGCTGCATATATTTGAGATAGCACTCATATATGGTTAATCATATTAATGAACTAGAACTAGTGCTATTTAAACTTAAAGTTTGGTGCTTAGCTGTTATAATTGGGAATGAATACTGAATTTTATCAATATTTTTCTTGATTTGCGGATGGAGTATATTTTTAGTAAATTTCTTTATATTTACTTATATTTGTATTCTTGGAATTAAATCCTATTTGCTAAAGGGTTCTTTGGACTTTTAAAAATTAATTTATTTTCTACAATACTGCTACAGTTTTATTAAGTATATTTATGTCAGATTGATCTACTGTGTTTTGGGGTAGGAGTGTGGTATCTTTCATATCTGGTAATAAGGTTAGGTTAAGGTTAACTGCAAGCAACAAAATAGGTTGCATTCTGTCTTTTTTCTATTATGCTGCAACACTTTATTTATTTATTTATTTATTTAAGCATACCAGCACACATCTTTTAATTTTTTTTTTTTTTTTGGTATGCGGGTAGCTCCCTGACGGGGAATCGAACCCAGGCCGCAGCGCTGACAGCGCCAGCGCTGAAGCCTTAAGCCGCTACACCATCAGGGGCTCCCTGCAACAATTTATATAACATAGGAATAATGTGTTTCTTGAAAATTTCAAAGATGAATGCACCAGAGATATATTGGGCCAAGAAGTCCTTCCTGGGGGGGGTAATTCTTTGAAAATTTTATTATTGGGGTGGAAGAGGTAAGTACTGGAGGTATTTTATTTCTTGTGAATCAGGTTTTTGTTTTTGTTTTTTTTTAAAGAAAAATCTCCAAAGAGAATTCATTAGTTCAGACCTGAGTTTAGTATTTTTATAATCCATAAAATCTTCTGTCAATTTGTTCTTACAGAATAACAACATCATACTACATTAATACTCCACTAGTCTAGACATATTTAGCATCTTCTAATATAATTCCTCATCAAGGAATAATGTCTGTTAAGTAACCCAAATAGCTGTATCATTTACAGCAAAAACCATAGCACTAATTTAGAATTTAAATTATATCCTAATTAATTACCAAATCTTATTTTTCTAGTCCATAAGGTCTAAGCATCAAGCTAAAGGGGAAATGGGAACACTATCAGAGGGAGACAAAATATAAGAAAAGATAGAAAAATCCAAAGTTAAATAATATGTTGGCAATGAATGTCAGTTCCATGGAAAATTTACTTAAAAGGAAATCTAACATTATACTTAGCAAAATTAAGCATATTCCTGTTGTAGAATGTATTTAAGATTCAATTAATTTAAGCAATTTAAAAGCCCTTTTTTTAGTTTAAAAATTAAATAAAAGTAAATGAGACCTATTAGGAAAAGAAAACAACTGAATTGCTATGGGTTACATCAGCAGATGTTCCATACCATCTAAACCATGCACACAGACAATGAGATGCACTCCGTCTTCAGAACCATCCTCCTCCTCCATGCTGAAGTAAGGGACTGAGGATGCCAGCAGAGGAACATCACTGTACATGAACCCAGGGAGTTTAAGCTGCTTCAATTCTTCTTTTGCCTGAAGGAAGCTGAGGCAAAATATTATAAAAGATCCTTTTTACTAAGTACCATATTCAGTTTTTAGAACCAAAAAAAAAAAAAAAAAAAAAAGGGCAATCTGTTAAATATAGGGACTTTCAGAGAAAAGGAAATCCAGCAATATTTCATTTTAAAATAATCAAAATATGTGGGATCACCTAAATGATTTAGAAATCAGAGTACTTTTCCTTACTATTTTTACTACATATTCTGATCAAATACAATGAATATTTAAAAACTGAAATCACTTTAAAGACATTCTTTGAAATTTGAAATCAACTAAGAAAATATAAGGAGTGGAGTTATGCTCTCTACAAAATTTTTATATTGTATGCCTAGCAAGCTGGGAGAACTTGAAAGATGACTGTCTGATGCTTATCCTGTAATAAAATCTTGTCCTCTCTGCTCCTTTTTAATCTTACATAAACGGAAGGGAAGGAGCTGTTCTACAAAGTATAACAGGGAGAACGGTAGTTACAATATTTAGTAGGTTAGGTTTTTTGTATTTTTCCCTAAAAATACCAACAAGCAGCAGCAGAACCAAGAGGGGGATGTGACTGAATATAATTGGTGGCACATACTCATTTGGAATGAGTGATTAATCAACTTGGGGACTACAAACATAAAAATTTACTATTTTAATATTACATCATTTAGATGGATAAAAGTAAAACTAAAAGAAGCTACACTAAACTGAGTAGGATATACTGGGTGAAGACATATACACCACTGTTTTCATTAATGACTCAGGAACGGCTGAGGTACCCAGAAGGTGGTAGTACTTTAATAGGCTATTATCACCTCACTGGTTTCACGAGCTTTAAGCCCTATGGATCTTAATTATGTGTCTAAGTCAGAACAATTAGGGAAATTGAGAAATCCACTGCAGACACAATCAGACCTTTCACTCCAGGCATTATAACTCCATCTGGAATAAGGCAGTAGAATATTTTGAGAACCAGTACCAGGCTAGTAAAACAACATCATCCTCAAATTTTTCTGGATTTTTTACTTCTCCATGAAACCTCAATTCTGGAAACCACTGACCTAGCTGGGGCACTCTGAGTTTGGTAGGTTTAGAGAGTTTCTACTAACCTTTTATTCATCATCTAATATTGTCCTTATTTGCTAGATGACTTATAAAACCTAACTTTTGTCTGGGAGTTAATGGGGGAGAAATGAGGTACTGATGAAAAAAACATTTTAATTTCAATTATTTCATACTTCTAACATAAAACTACCAGTAGAAAATTCGTATCAGGGTGGGAGAGGAGGGAGGGGGTGCTAACTATACGGTGATAGAAAGAGAAGTCACATTATGTGGTAAACTTATACAACAAGCTGACAATGCACTGTAGAAGTGTGTGCCTGAAACTTATGTAATCCTTGCTAACAGAGGTCACCCCAATAAGTCTAACAATAAAAATGAATTAAAAAAAAAAAAAAAAAAGAAAATTCATATCAGGAATGTCTAGCTTATAGAACAGGACAATCATACAGGAAACTACCGGTCTGTCAAACTGTATGATGAGTAATTTCTCCATTTTAGATAGCTAATCAAAGAAGCCTTTTTTGTATTGTGTAATATGAGAACTTGTATAATATGCAATATATATGTTACCAGATAAATTTCTTTACACACACACACACACACACACACACACACGCTATTGTGCTCCATTACTTACGCTTGTATTTGAGGTTTTGGTGAATTTTCATACCAGGAAACCGATGAAGTCAAATTGTAAGAAGTGCTGCTTGGCTGTTTTGTAATGGCATCAAATTTACCTTTAGAAGAATATTTAACACCACAAGGAGACTCTCGTAGTGCAGATGGGAAGGACAAACAACCAGAAGTACAGACAGTAGGCATATTTATACCGTCCCTCAGAAATTCGCTGTTCATTTTTTCAGATTTTATAAGTCTTTCTTCTTCTAACACATCTCTGTTTTTATAGTGAGCATTTACTGTTCCATCCAAGGGTGAATAGTCTGTTTCTTCATAATACCCATTTTGAATCATTTGTTGATCTTGCTCCTCCTCCTCATCCTCTTTACCCTGTTCCTGCTGAAGATTATTAATTCTTTTTTTAGAAGTTGCTTCAGGGCTAACTGAATTGCTGTAGCTAATAGCACATGTGTCAGAAATATCCGTACTGCTTTGGGAGCCAAAATAATTTTCCACAAGTCCCTGTTTGACCATATCAGGACTGGCTGAAAAAGGGTCACTTATACTCAGATGAGTTTCATTTTTAATGGTAGGGGCTTCTGAATTTATTGCTTTGAGATCTAACACATCACTATTTTTTCCTTTCACAGTTGTATCTTGAATAATTTCTGTATTAGTAGAAATGGAACCAGAAACAACACAAGAGGTGCCTAAACAAACAAGTTTTGAACTTAATGTGATTGCTGTCCCTGCAGAGTTACTAGATTTATCAGGGCTCTGGGAGTCTTTACACATAATATCCAAGTTAGATTTGGAGCTGCAACTACTTTTCACATCACTGGAAGTATCTTCATCTGAAAAAACAAATTGTAAAGGGTCTTTAGTGCTTGAATTTAAGGAATGTATTGCTACAGTTTCATTGTCCAAATGCCCTGTAAATACGACACTCTGTTGTTGCAAAACAATACTTGACTTTTTAGAATCATCACATTTTGGCAAATCATTTGTTCTTAGAGTTGTTAATAGAGTTTTGCTATCACTTAAGTGGCACTCAGGTACAACAGATTTCTTAGAATTTTCATCAGGTGACAGTTCATCATCAGAAGGTAAAGAGTTTATGGATGTCAAAGATGACTGTATTTCACTTAAAGCACTTGTACTCTCAGTACAGTGACTTCCTAATGAAAGTTTTATACTATAATCAGGTTTCATGAAAAGCTGAGGAAGTAATCTTTCATTATTGTAAGGACCTTGCCCTTGCACAGCTTCATACACTACATCAGGGTTTGGATGTGTTGCAAACGAACTTGGTTCACTTTCAACACCTGAATCTGAAAATCTAGATGAGGCATATGTGGCATTAATATCTGGCAATTTCATTGTATCTCCACTTGCTACATGATATTCTTTTGAAGTAGGTTGATTACTTCTTAACTTAGCTAATGATTCTCCAAAAGAATGATACTTTGCTTCCTGCAAAGCTTCCTTTTCAAGTGTTATTTCTATAGATTCAGATTTACCATTAGATTCTAAGGACTCAAAGTTGGGTAGCTGTAAACTATCCACAAATATTTCATCTTGTCGAAGCTCTGTCCAAGGTCCTATTTTAACAGTTATTTTCTCTCCACTGAAAGGGTCTTTATTACAAGGCTTTACTTCAATTGTTTTAACTCCTGAAGATGGGATTGTTTGATGATCATGGCAATCGTCTGATGAACTTCTGGTTGCCACATTGTGTTCCATTTGTGTAATTTCACTATCGTCCTGGGAGATATCAAGTTTACCTGAAATGGACAAATTTGCACAAAGATTTAGGCTGCCAGGGTTCAAAGGATCAAACAGGTCTGGTTGCACATCAATATCTGGAGACTTTTGTTCAGTTCTCTCTGTATTAGCTGGCAAATAGCTAGCTTCCTTTTGACTTGTCTGTCTGATGTAGGTCTTTAGGTCAAAATTATATCCACACACTGTGGGATCCAGACCTTCCTTCTGACTATGTGAAGGATTGCCTTCAAAGCTTTTAAAGAGATCATCTGATGCTGTACTTTTCAAATGTTTGTAGCCTACCAAAACCACAGAATCCTTAGAGTTCTGTTTTATTAATTTTTTTGTATTTTCAGATTTCATTGTTTTCATGAGCTTAGTGACCTTAACCTTGGATTTATTTGATTCTTCATTCTTTCCTTTTAGAGATTTTGTTAGCTGCTTTTCACCTTCTGTATACCAAAAAGTGGAGGCACCAGCAGGTCTGACTTTCACCTCTGGGCTAGGAAGTCCAGCTACAGAGCTTTCTTCAGTCTCATATTTATCCATTCTACTGGACTCTGATCTCTGAAGATTCTGACTTCCCATCCAGGGTGCATCTAAGTCTTTTGTCCAAAGAAAAGAAGATTCAAGTTTAAAACAAGGTGTGAGAACTCATATGATTAAGACTACTTTTTCTGACTATAACTTTCTAATACTCAAAAATAAATAAAACTGGAGGGGAAAAAATTGCCCCACATTAGGGAATGGTTTTATGTATATTAGGAAGAATATTCTGAAAATTACACACACAGCTTACATATTTTAGTTAGATTATACTTACCTTCAATAACTGAATCTAAATACCTATCTTCAAAGATTATAGGTAATGAATTGAGATCTCCATCTAATTCACTACATTCAATAGGTAGGGGTGGAAGAGAACTGCAGAAGGAAGTATTTTTGATAGCGGTGCACATCTGTAGATGACTCTGAGCACTGAAAAATATTTCTTAAGTCAGACTGTAATTTTTAAAAATTACACCCAATTCCACTTTAAAGATTCTACCCATTCCCATTCCTCTCATCATTCCTATGCCCCTTTCTCAAAATGTAACCTTCTTATGAAAGAATTCTTTGGTGAGAGATAAAAACTGGTAAGATGAAAATTATGGTTTGTTGACAATAAATTATTGCCTTATAAAATTATGGTTTGTTGATAAATTATTTATTTAATTTTTGCTATATTCTTCTATACTTTTAAATATTACTTCAAAGTGAGTTATCTATGTTTAATGTCTGAACTTCCTAATTTGCTGAGAATAGCATACAGGAGAAATAACAAAGTCTCAAATGCCTACCAACGATTTGATGATCGTGTTGAAAAAAGAAGTGTTCCATGACTACTGCTATACTTATTAACACATTTTGATGAATTACAATTAACAGTTATTTAAAACTAAGTGCATAACTTTTTAGTACAAGAGTTTTCTAAAAAACGTATCCTCATGGAAAATTTCAAACAAATCAAAGCAAATGGAACAGTATAATAAACCCCATCACTCCGCTTCAACAATGTAACATTTTGCCCTCTTGTTTTATCTATACCCTCACTCACTACCTATCCTCACACTCTATTATCATCTCTAGTATATTTTTTCAGGTAAATTCACAAGTATTAAAATATACAAGTCTTGGCTGTACAATTTTGACAAATGGATACATAATACAGAATATGTCCATCTACTCAGAAAGTACTCTCATGACTTTGCAGTAAAACTCCCAGCCCAAATCAACAACAAAACAATCACTGTTTTGACTTTGTTCACATTAGTTTGGCCTGTTCCAGAACTTCATATAAATAGAATCATACAGTATTTACTCTTTTATATCTGACTCCTTTCACTCAGCACAATGCCCTCACATTTTTCTTTAAAGCCAAAGAAAACTGATCTGAATATATTCAGTAGGAAAAAATGAAAGGCATCTATTCTGGATATTTTAACAGTAAATTATTTGCATAATAGGAGGCAGTGTCAGTCGGACTACTTATGAAAATCTGTAATACACAATAATGAGTTTAAAAGATTCCAAACTGTGAAAATAAAGATACAACAACATGGTCAAACAGAAGACAAGCCAGAGCTGCAAGGGTCTACTGAGGTTATAGTAGATCTGATATGAAGGGAGGGGATAACAGTGTAAAAAGCTTTTTTATATAAGGTATGGGTCTTTCATGAAGTAATTCGTAAGATTAAACCCATCTGATTAACGAGATTTATGAACGTTGAATTCTCCTACTTTCTTCATTTTCAATATTGTATATTCTGTCACTGATAAATTCTGAGATAGGTATCTCATATAAAAGGAAATAAAATCATTTTAATTTCGGATTCATGCTACTCACTGAAGTTCCTGGTATGCAATGGCAGCATCTCTTGGATGTTCAAAACAAAAGAATGCCTCAGAAAATCTGCGTACCTGAAAAATTCCAAAAGGGAGTATGACTAGCATGGCATGTTTAAAAAAATCAATCAGACATGAGATGGTAAGAGAAAGAAAACCCCTCTATCTGGCATTCCATCACTACCCTTGTGAAAATTAATCTCTCCTCAGAATTCCCAAAACACTGTATTTTGGTACTGTATGAAATAAAAAAACCCAACAGAATGTAAAGTGAGAAATTGAGGTTTATATCATATATCCACCATTTATCTTTCCTGAAGACAGGGACCTGTTTGTCTCTTCACCGCTACATCTCCAGTCCCACAAATACTGCTCAACACATGGGAAAAATAATAAAATCAGCTAGAACTTTCACCATGCTATGTGCCAAGTATCCAAGTATATGCCGGCTGAATTCACTCACTGACTTACAACTTGGGGCATTTCACTTTTGAGCCTCAAATGACTCATTTTCAAATTCTACTCAACATCTGTTCTACAAATGATGTTATTTTGAAGAGCAAACAAGAAAAAAAAACTATTTGATAACAGTTTTTAAATGGAAAGTGTATATAAATATAAGCTATTATAATTGCCATTATAACATTCATATTTTTCCTTAAAATAACTGTATATGTGAAGTGCCTTCTCTCCTAATGTGTAATGTTCTTCAGAGTAGGCACTATATTTTGATTTTTATTATCTCCCAAAACTGGTATCTTGCTGTGTCACAGAACCAAGTACTTGATACATACTGGTCAAATCTAATTAAATGTTTCTTTCATCATATTTGTATTTTGACCTTTTCATTTCTAATTAAGGAAAGCCTTTGTCAGCTACTGGAGCAATATGAATCAAAGGTAACGAGATGGAGAAGATGTTTGTTTGGAGGATACAGGGAGGAGAGGGAAATTATTTTACATTTTGAAATTATATTACATCTAAGATTCTTTTCTAAAGGGAGATATGATTTAAGGTTCTTTGTTTTTAAACATACTATGAATTGGTGATATAGTTTACTCATTATCAAGATCTGATTAGTTGAATTTCTTACTAAACTTGTTTCCCTGAGCTAATGAGACTGGCTGTTCAGAGGTACAAGTTATCAAGGGAGGTGGGGAAAGGAAGGTATGAGGTATCTATAAGGATGCAACTCGTGTCTTTACTTTCAGATGTTGTTCAATGGCTTCTTCTTCCTCTCTAACACTAAAAGAAAGATGAGGAAAAACACCTGTCTGTCTGTTTATCTATTAGAGATGTTTTACCTGAGGGCTATGAAGTATGGAAAATGCACCCCTAAGTCATCTGTAGTCATCTGTATTCCTGCAGTTGCAGCAGGGCCTGCAAAACTGGCCAGCCACTTTTTTTTTTTTTGTAGATGAATAAATTTTATTGTAAAGAGGCTAGACAACTTATCCCCAAACATGTACATAATACATAGCAAAATTAAGACCCAAACTGAGTTCTAATTACAAGTGTACTAGGTATTCTATTGTACCTCCCTACTTTTCCTTAAAAGTTCAACAAAGGCAGACTAAAAGCATAAACATGGAGAGAAGGTTTTCCAAGAACTTTTGAACTTCATGAAAACAATAATAATAATAAAACAGCTTTAAAAAACTGTGTTCTTTTTTTTTGTCAATTATCGGTAACATTTACTAAGGATCTCTCATAAACCAGTTATCATGCTAGGGGTGAAGATACAAAAGAAATATACAGGAGTTCCCTGGTGGTGTAGTAGCTTAAGAATTCGGCGCTGTCAACACTTGGCCAGCCACTTTTCCCTCTCTCTCTACCTTCCCTGATTCCTACAACCACTATCATTTTGTGACAGCATCCTACCTACCAGACTCTATGCTAAGGACTTTAATTCCATTCTTTAATTTAAACTACATAAAAACTCTATGAAGCAGACATATCTTCATTTAATAAGTGAGGAAATAGGCACAAAGAAATTAATTACCTGACAAAGATAACATAGCTAAGTAAGTGATAAACATAGGATTCAAATAAAAATTTGAGAAATCACAAATCTTGTGTTCCAAACCACTTATTTCTCCTCTTCTGTATTAAGACACCCTGTTATAAGTCTTCCCTTTCCTCTATGCATCCATACAAAATTCTGTTTCTAAATTTTCTCCTGCCATAATCTTTGGGCTGTGGCAACATGTAATGAACGAGCCTATTAACTGTATCTTATGGCCATAACTAAAGTATGACTGCCACCTGACAGGAGCTTAATTTGGGGCAAAAGACATACACAGAAAAATGTTAAATTTACAAATTCATACTTAGGATATGAGTAATATATATCACAAGTTAGTGTGGTATTCACCTAAAGATATTCAATAGATTAATGAAATAGAAAAGAAATAAAAATTGTTCAGAGAAAGGTTTGTAGAAGAATGTTTATATTATCTTTATTCACAATAGCCAAAAAATGAAAACAAACAAAATCATCAACAGGAGAAAAGATAAATGAACTGTGATATACCATATAATGGAATACTACTTGGCAACAAAAAGGAAATAACTGCTACCCATGACAACATGGTGGAATTTAAAAAAAATTATGTTCAGTGAAACAAGCCAGATACAAAAAGAGTACATATTGTATTATTGAGTCTATTCTTATGGACTTTAACTATAAAATTAAATTATGGTGATAGAAATCAGAACACAGATTGCTTATGGGGTGTTGGAACTGACTGAAAAGCAGCACATGATAATTTTCTGAAGTAATGAAAATGTCCTATGTATTGACTGGGGTGCTAATGATATGTATAAACAGATTTGTCAAAACTCAATTGATTGTACTACATGTAAAATCTGTGCATTTCACTGGAATACTTCAGAATCATATTTGATAGGGTTGTACCAGACACAGTTACATTGAAAAATTACTTGCTATTTCCCTAAAATTCAAATTGAACTAAGTATCCTGTATTGTTATTTGCTAAATCTGGCAACTCTATCAAACAGGACATTGAAATATAAATCATTTTTTAGTATAAGTAGTTACTAAACATTCCATAGCATATACTTATACTACAGACCATTTGTTGTTTACCTGAAATTAAAATTTAACTGGGAATTCAGGACTTTTTCTAGCAACTTGAATGACAGAACTAAATATTTATTCAAGTTCTCTCTGAAACAATGCCAAATCAACTGTTGGCTTACCCCACCAGCCCTAACAAGCTTGTTCAGGAATACAAATATGCAATGCAGGCACAAAGCACAAAGCCCAGCTCTCTAAGTTTATAAACCTTCTTAACACTGGACTTACAATTCCGGGCACAAGCTACAACAAACATTAAATATGTATCTCTGATGTCGCAATGGGAAGCACTGTATGTAACAGAAGAGGCCTTTTTGGAAGCACTAGCAACAAAGATAAAAAAAAAAAACTGTTGATGGAATAAACTGGAATGAAAAGGAGTTCTCCATAAGACAATGTTGAAAGACAATTCTCCAAGGGTCTTTTACCTTTCTGCAATTCTTGTTAGCAAAAACACTATCTTTGTTCCATACTATCTTTACAAGGATGTTTGTATTAAAAACAGCCTGGAGAGATGGAGATAGGGCTCCCTTTGAATCAAAGCGTAGGTTGACTTACACTGCAGCGGTTCTCAACCTGTGGGTTGCGACCCCTTTGGGGGTCAAACAACCCTTTCACAGGGGTCACCTAAGACCATCGGAAAACACATATCAGGTATTTACATTACGATTCATAACAGTAGCAAAATGACAATTATGAAGTAGCAACGAAAATCATTTTATGGGGGTCACCACAACATGAGGAACTGTATTAAAGGGTCACGGCATTAGGAAGGTTGAGAACCACTGGCTTACAGCCTTGGTAGATAAAGATTTCCTTTGGAGCCAACAGCAGGCCTGCTTATAGTCCATTATAAAATATAATGTCTCTAACACAGAGTTTTTTCTCCTCCATTCAGATGAACATGGCCTTCTTTATGCTGACTATGAAAACTGGGGTTCAAGGAACCAGTGCAAATGATAATACTCTGGTTACTGCTATTGTTATAATAAAATCCTTTGTCTCTGATCTCCTATATTTTGCCAGCATCCATGAACCAATCTATGGTAGGTTAATTTATCAGCTTGTAAGTAGAGTGAAATCTCAGATCCCTTGCAGTTCTTGGGACATACAAAACTCATTATTTCAATTTATGTTTGCTTTTTGTAAGTTATCTCACTTGGTAATTCCATTTCTCAGTTTGAATGACAAAGCATCTTTCACTTGATTAATTTTTTCCCTAGCTACAAGTACATTAACAGATAACTGACAATATAACATTGTATAAGTTTAAGCTATACAAAGTGTTGATTTAATATTTAACATATTGCAAAATGATTATCACCTTAGTATTAGCTAACACCATCATCATGCCATACAGTTACCATTTCTTTTTTTGTTGTAAGAATATTTAAGATGTATTCTCTTAGCAACTTTTACGTATATAATACAGTCCTGTTAACTACAAATATCATGCTGTACATTGGATTCTCAGAAATTATTTTATATTTGAAGTTTGTACCCTTTGACCATCATCCCCCAACTTCACACCACCCTCCAAGCCTGAATAACATTAACAGGCTGAAACAACTTGTATTATTTAGTGTCCATACACAGGTGGTAAAACTACAAAAGAAGTAAGGAACTCATCACCACAGAGATAGGACAATGACTAATTCTAAACGTCAGGGAGGGAATAGAAATTGGAGAAATCATATATAGGATTTCTTGGTGTTGACAATTTTCTATATCTTGATCTGGGTGATAATTAAAAGGGTATGTGTTTTTATCATTAGTTAAAATGTCCATTACACTTTTTGATTTTGATTATGTGTTATGTTTTATAATTAAGAAAAAAAGGAGGAGTTCCCTGGTGGTGTAGTGGCTTAAGGCTTTGCCACTGGCTCTGTCAGCGCTGCGGCCCAGGTTCGATTCCCGGCCAGGGAACTATCCACATACGAGAAAAAAAAAAAAAAAAAAAAAAAGGGAAAAATAAAATAAACATGATGTTTTTGAGGAACTACTAGTAGTTCAGTAAAGTAAGTGTGCATACACAATAAATAAAGTGCTAAGACTGAAAAGGTTGTCAATGGTTTATTATCTCAAAGCCTCCTTACATGCTATACAATAGAACTGTACAAAAATTTCTACATAAAATGCATGTTAGACTTACAGCAAACATTATGCCTATACTACTCACCAGACCCTGCCAAGTTCATAATACATGTCCCTAAGTGAGGTGAGGGAAGGACAGAGAAGGGGAGGGGAAAAGAAGGAAAAGTTAGAGAAAGATATTCTATATTAGTCTGAGATGGCTTTCTAGTTCCTGATTTCTGTTCCTAATGAGACCTGGCTACTCTTGATCTTGGTTGTAGGGGCTATCCTGTATCTCGATACAGGATATATAATATTTTCCTATTGTATTTACAATTACATATATGTTGTTTTTCTTACTAGCAGGGATTGTAATGGAGATAGGTCATGTGCTCAACTGTACTGTTCTCTTAACTTTAGAAATCAAACAGTAACAATAATAAACGTCTCTTCTAATTTATCAACATATTAGGTAAAAATCAGGGTTTTTATTCATAAGAAATTTTTAACAGTAAATAATACTAATTAAAATGCTTTAACATCACTTTTTTAAAGCTTACCCTCAAAGTATGGTGCTGTTGTGCTAATAATAGTCTTAGTTCTTCATGTAGTGTTATAACTTCCAGAAATTGTCCCCATAAAGCCATCAAAAGTGAGCAAAGTTGTGCAAGATTCATATTTATAAGTTCTGCTAGTTCATCGGGATTTTCTATTTTCTGAAATGAAAAGAAAAAATCTTCAGTGCTTTGAGACTTACCATACCAAGTATTACTGAGAATATTAACACAAAGGCAAACTATTTGTTTTAAAAGGAAGCCGTGTGTGTGTGTGTGTGTGTGTGTGTGTGTGTGTGAGTGAGAGAGAGAGAGAGAGAACAGAGACCAAATGACCAATGGCTTTTTTTTAAATTTGATAATTACTATAGCATTTTTAAAAAACTTAAAACAATTATATCATTATTTGAGATACAACTGCAATAATGTCAAACAGTCCAAAATTATAAATCAGAATTCTACAGAGCAGGACCAACTCCAAACACTAAAATATTGGAAATTTTAAACATAAGGTAAAAAATCATGATGAAAGTTAACATTTTTGAAAGATAAAGAAATCTTAAAATAAGACTTTTTCTCCAATCAACTAAGTAAAGATCTATAACTCCTCAGAAAGGACTGAGGTATTTTCTAAAGTACTGCTTTTCCCTCAGGTCTATGTTCCTAGGTTCTATTTTGCTTGTGGCAATTCGTTTACAGAGTTGTCAAACACTTCCTTCTTTCCCTTTTCGAACAATTTATTCATCCACTATTTATTGAGCACATTTTAAATGGCACAGCCTATATTCTATAGATACAAAGTTTAATATGAGAAGCTCTGCCTAGTGAGGTTCAAAGAAAAGTGGGTAAACAATTATAATATTCTCTTATAAGTATTCCAATAGTGGTGTTAAATTACCCACTTATTTAAATACTCACTTAAAATTATTATAAAAGTTAAGAGTACTGAATTGTACTATGATATGCAGAATCCTTTAAAAGGAATTTAGTACACTTGAATGATAAAATAAGAACCTCTCAGCAAAGAATAATAAAAGACTACACATCAGAATGACTGGTTCTCTTTTGGATAAGCATTTTTATTACTATGAGCACAGGTTTTTCTTTAATTCACTGAGGGAGCAGTAAGTTTTCAGGCAGATACTATCTTGCTGTAAAAATTTGTGTTTAATTGCTAGTAACACTAGGAAATCTATTTCAAATATATAGGCAGATGCTTATTTCATTTCCCTATCCTAAAGAAGGACAGATGTAGTCTATTTAGGCTGAATTTGAAAATCATTCTCATAGTTTCAATTACTATTTTTATACCAAGGATGGCTAAATTTGTATGTCTGGATTACATCTCTTCTGACCTCTAGACCCATTACCTACTGAATGATTGTACTGGGACATGAAAAGGAAGTTACTCAAGTCCAACTTGTCCCAAATTGCATTAATTATATATCCATCTGTAAAAACAAACTCACCCCTCAAGCCCCCAAATGCTGCTTTTCTTCACCCACCCAAACCAAACTTCCATTCATCTACCTTAACTCAAGAGGACACGTTAAACAAAAATTCAGCAAAATTAGTAATAAGGGAAGAGATACTGCTCTATTCACTTTTGTGACTCTGGTAACTGGTACATAGCAGTTACTCGATAAATATCTACTGGCAGATAAAGAATTACAGGCTTCAAATACAGAAAATACTCCTAGAGCTTATAGACAAATTCAGAAAACACTAACAAATTCCAGAATTCTAAAATAGAGTGAATATACAAATACTGATTCATCAACATATAATAAATCTAGAAGTGTTTTGCCCTGGGAAGGGTTTATAAATGTATTAGAAATGAAGTTAACAAGTTTTTCATGTCTCTTTTAACAACACACAGAAGATTGAGATATATTATAAAATAAGCTGAAGCCTGCAGTATTGTCCCAAGAATGGTTTAAACAAAGTTTAGGTAAAAAGATTTAAATAAACATTTGACAGTAATTAAATAGCACCGTATAAGGCAAGCAACCCTGTATCTAGTATAACCTACACACATCTAGAAATAGTTCTCTTTATTAGGCCGAATAAAGTAGACAACTCTTTTTTTCCCTTTTCCTGAGAGCAAGACTTCTCAGAGATTATGGCACCACAGTTCTGAGAGAGGACTTTAGCAAGGATTTTAGTATTTATACTTGAAGGGAAAGCATCCCCTCAAGTATAAATAAATTATTCCTCTGGTTTATGTAAGTCTTTACAATAATTCTTAAAATATAAACAATAAAACTTTTTTATTTAAAAGGAAATTTCACGTTTAAGGAGACCTTTTATATGTATAAATGTAGGAATAATAAGCTCTTACATTTATATCATATTTTTTGAAATACCATTCATTATCTTTTCATATATGAAATGTATACTTTTTCATAGCATTCACTGATCTTGATACAAAGTAGTGCTTACTTTAAGACTTGGAAAAAGGGGAAAGTTAAAAAAAAAGAAGAAAATAAAGCTCATTTTGGTTTACAGTCTTCAATTTTTTTTCAGTTATATAGAGAAAAAAACTAGAATCATACAGTTTTATACCATTTTCACTAAATATCACAATATGATCATCAAATATTTGTTGAAAAGACCATTTTTACAGGTTTTACGACAGTTTGATTTGTTGAAGTAAAATTTTCATTTCTAAACAATTTAATTTTATAAAAATATGTAAATTTAAGTGATGCTTTAAAGATTTGTCCAGAAATTGAATAAACTAATGGAAGAAAAAGCACACTTCTTTTTTTGTTAATTTATTTTTATTGTTAGAAAAAGCACACTTTTCATCAGTTAACTGTCTTTGCTATTTCACTTATATGCAGAATAATACACTAAAAAAAATAATTTAACTTCATGCTCAAGTCACATGTCTTTTGATCAACTAAGCTGTGGTTCTACCATGACCAACAATTTTATCTTTGCATTTTAGGAAGGATAATCAATTAATAAGTTTTCTTAGACAAAAATATTAGACTAGCAAACAGAATCCACTCAAATAACTTGATAATGTGAATTTTAAAAATCCAAGTACCTTAACTTCTTCACATAGTTCAGTAAGCCGAGCTTCTACATCCATTTCCTCTGAAAGAATTAAAGAATAATCAGAGAAAGTATTTCAATATTAGATTTGAAAACTATTCTTAAAATTATATAAAAATAATTACCTTTTAAAAACCAGAAGATTGAGAAATATCTCTATTATATTCATTAATTAAATTTCAATATATTTTCATAAACACATTAATCACGTTGGTAATGTGATAATATATTGACTATATACCTTAAGTAACTAACATAATAGCATCACAGAAAAGACAAACATGTAATTTGGTTTTACTGCATTTCATACATTGTAAATTCCAATAAAGCTTAGTATTTTGATTTTTATGTTCATGTGCCTTGCTCTTTACAAAAGTGATTCCTAAAAATTCAAGTTGAATTAATTTTTATAACCAAAACGTATTTAAAACTAACCCGAAGTATACGCTATTTAATGAAAATGAATTACAAAATCATTTTCAATAAAAAGTTTCTAATTTAGTTTAATATTCCATTTTCTATAAGATAGTCTAAAACTAAGGCAAAATTTTTCTATACAATCCTGATTTAAAGTATGCTCTAACCATCTATAAAAGGATGTAGAGCTTAATTTACCATTAAAATTATATTTACAAGGGAACATAGAAACCAGAAGAATGGAAAGATTAGTTTGTTTTTCAAGGAAAGAATTTCCCTAAGGTCTGAAATATCATGTTTAGATATACTGATTTTTAATCAGAAGTTAAACCAAAATGAGTTTTCCTAAAAGAACTATAACAGCATAGTTGTTATCACATAAATTCCATAATCTTGCTGCTAAAAGTTTAATTGGCCATTCTTATATAAAGGCAAGGATACATTCTAAGACATCCCTGAATTCACTAATTCAGCGATCTCATAAGGGAGTTTGAATGTTTACTACTAGATAAAAATAATGATAAATATTTAAACTGATAAAATAAGCAGTTACAATTATGTGGTAAATACAACCAAATATGATGTGAACAACAGATACTTTATTGGTAGCTAAAATGAGTTAAACACATATATTTTGTAATTCATAAAATACATAAATAAAATTGTATTTTTCTAATCCTTACATATAAGATCCTAAATGCATAAACTGCTACATTTTATTACAGTTAGTGAGAACTACTTCAATGTAAACAACCTCTTATAGAAGTTTAAAAGCAAAACTTAACTTCAAAATTTCTGAGTTGAAATGATTTCAAAATAATTTAGGAGTTTTATCTGAATTTAAAATTCTATTTTAAATAATTTTTTTAAAGTAACATTTCTATACAATTTTATAAAAATGTATAAATGTGATCATTATCTTAAATAAATTCTTTTTTTTAGCTCTTACTGCTAATCCAAGGTCAGAGTCTAGAAAATATACTTCCACATTTTTCAAATATACATATGTATGAATACATATATAAATTTTGAGGTCACTGTTTTTACAAAAATGGAATTGTATTTTAAACACTTTCTGCAATTTGCTTTTTTCCTCTCAGCAGTACTCCATGGAAATCTGGTACATCACTCTAAAGCATTTTTTAAAATGCTGCATAATATTCCTTGATGTGAATGCATCATAATTTCTTCCATACTCCACTCTTTGTCAAATGACTAGCATTTATCTTTGTTTTCAATGTTTTGCCACTAAGAACAATATTGTAATAAACATGCTATTTACATGAGGGCTGTTGAGAAAAATTCAGCCATAAATGCCTCTATTTTTCATATTACATAGCTGGATAGTTTCCGAATAGCCCTCATATATCTTTACATATTAGTACTCTGTTTTCTATGATATAGGTTAACAAAAGTGAAGGTTGGTAGGTCAAAGGGTTAAACTGATTTTCCAAATCCATCCATCCACTCATCTGATCATTCATTCAAAAGGTATTTATTACTCAGCTCAGAAAATGCCAATACAATGGTAGCTATTAAGAATAAAAATCTCTCAATAAAAATATTATTTAATTAACTTCATTACACTTTAGTTTTGAATCAAGTCTTTTTCCACCCAACCAAAAATTGGGCCCTTCTTTACATAGTCCTTATTATATAAGCAGGATTTTGTAAAATTATTTAGAATGCTCACTTGTAAATGGATAGGCTGACAATACAACAGTTTAAATGAGTATATTTTTATTGCTAAAAAGAATACTAACACATGTCCCAAATTACCACAATATCAAACTACACGAATTCTTTAATTTTACAGGTACTTTAATATGGGAATACAAAATTATATTCCAAGATAATAACCATAATAAATTTTCAACATTTCTTTTTCCTTATTGATAAAAAAAAAAAAATCGGTTTTTCTCTTTAGTTTTAGTGAAAACTGACGCAACTTAAATATTTCTGAGCTAGTGTTAATCTGAGAAATATTGAGAAAGATTTTGGATCCTTAATTTCCTTCTGTTCATACTCCTAAAAACTAAGAAACATATGGGATTTTATTTTATTTTTTATTTCTATACCTTTTCATAACTTTTAAAAAATGTATTAGTAATTGTGATGGTCCATTCAACACAAAGTAACTCAATATACTTATGGAAAGATAGTAAATTAAGGTCTATTGTGCTATTCAAGAACTAAAGTCTAAAACATAAAGGGAAATATATCAATTAAATAATGAAATTATAATATTTCCTTTAAGATATCTAACATATCTGGATAGTGGTGGTTTGACATTACTTTCATTTTTAAATATAGAACAATAAAAAATTAGTGCAAACACACAAAAAACAAAACTAGATACTGAAGATGTTTCTCTTCTTTATTTCTATAATGCATGAAATCAACTTCAGTTTTAAAATTACAATTTCATCATCATTAGCCCTACCCAAACATAAACTGACTTTGAATAAATTTAAGGCAGTGTCATTTAACCAACAAAATCTGGCAATAAACATGTTTTCCTAAAAGTGCTTTTTGTAGGAACTCTAAAAAAAAATATGGAAAAAGCCAAAGAAATTTTTGCAGTTACCACTTCTAGTTTTTAAAAAAACTTCAATATTACAAAGTAAGAAATTAACCAAAGTTTATCTATAAACCAAATTATTTCTAAATGTAAGTTCTTAAATAAGAGGTAAAAACATACCATGTTAATAAAGATATATTTATGAAAATTGACACTAATTTAAAGCAAAATTAAAAGGGATTATTTACTTAACCTATTTGTAAACATACCTAGACTGGTGTCTTTCTGGGTTCCTGGCTGTTTTCTTCTGAGAAGGCGCTCATAAAGGACCTGCATGTTGGCCTTGGCTAGTTATAAGGATTGCACACAGCACTAGTTACTATACTCCTTTTACAACAAAATTTACTAGAATTTTCCAAGTTGTTATTAATAGATTTAGCATTGATCTGATAGTACAATTAGATTAGAACACTAAAGCAGAACTTCCCAGTTAGTTAATTAGCTTAGCAGAATTACAAATGATGTACATTCAAGTTAATACTATTTTGTTCTCTTTTCTATTTAAATGTATGTACCACGCAAACTTTCATAACCCATATTTTTTATGTTTTAATTTCTTAGACTCAGAATATTAGAGTTGGCAGGGATCTCAGAGATCAGCTAAGTCAAACCCCTGCTTTTTACAAGTGTATATACTGAGGTCGAGAAAAGTTACACTTGCCAAATCCTAGATCCCAGAACTGTGACTCGCATTTTCCCTAAGAGCTTTTTGAACCAAACCAGTATTTAACTATATGCCACCTAAATAAATAAATAAATAAATAAATAAATAAATAAATAAATAAATAAAATGTACATCATTCATCTAGGAGAAAGAAAAAGGAGAAAGGAATTCAAAGTATTATTTTTAAAAAGGGACTAGAGTTTAGATATATTTTTCCAAAGCATGGTGGAGCTTAAAACTTTTAAATATAAACTTAATTGAAAACTCAAGAAAAATGCTAAGTAGTAAAAGGAAATATAATACATCTTCCGATCAAGAAGTACTTTAAGTCCACTTATTAAAATTGGTGAATATTATGATGTTTATGCAAGCATTTTATGAAAATATTATCTAGTACTTATACAATTTAATTTTGCTAGGATAAAAATAAACAATGTTAGTAGTACAGAATATGCAATAGTTTTATTTTAAATAGTTAATAGTATTTTTAAAGGTTCTCCTAGAAGATGCATTCAAGAATAAACTAAAATTCACAATAAATAGAAAAGAAACGAAAAATAGTAATGAAAAGTTTAAGAATAAAACAAAATATTACCAATATATAGTTATTAAAGATGAGCCTTGACTTTAAAAATCCACAGGAAACTGCTATAAGCTATGTATTGATGCCTAGATACTTTTCAAGTAACAATTAAAACTGCATTGTGCTGTTCTATTCATTCACTAACTCAACAAATATTTTGAGTAAAGACTATCTACGTATAAGGCACTAATAATTTCATTCTATTGCCATTAATTTATTAAAATTGAAGTCTAGGTTGGCTTCAGAATTTTATTTTCTGATAAAATATATTAAGTAAATGATTTGGCATAAAGTTGACATTCATTTAGTAACTGAATCCTTAAATTAAATGTAAAAGCTCTTTTAATTATATTTTCTACATTATAACTATAAGCCCAAAGTAATATATATGAAAAAAAAGTGATCCTTACCTGAGAGAAAATAAAAAATCATATGAATTATCATTATCATGTTGAAGTTAGATTAATCAATTAGCAATAAAGTGCTAATACTGTGTAAGCTGTGTGAAATTAATCTTTTCCTTTGAAAAGAGAAGGATGTTTTCTTTCAATATTACTTCCTTTTAGAAAGAAATACTTTTTAAGTTAAAATGTGGTTCATATGCAAATATAATATGTATCTTCATTTGCAAATATAAACCTATTTGAAAAATATATGCTGACAGGCATCTTCCTTACACAGGAATTTATAGGCCCACGAAGAGTGTGATCAGTCAATAAAGTTTGCGAACTTGCCACGTTGTGTTTATGTTGGAAGCACTGTACAAACAACTAAGTAAGTTTTCATAACCTTGCTATACCTGTGACTCACAGTAGTGTTTGTGTTGACACAAGGCAGCATCTTGCTGAGTGGTGTTTATTACTGTTGTTGCATGTTTTTGTATGCTGTTGCGAGAATGTCGGAGCTTGAATTAGAGCAATAAATGAACTTTAAATTTCTTGTTACCTTTGGCAAGAGTGGAAGTGAAACAGAAATGGGTTATCCAAGTTTATGGGGATAATGCCATGAAGAAAATGGCAGTGTACAAAAGAATTTTTTTGAAGGGAGAGAAAGTGTCACTGATGAAGAGAGGTTAGGGTAGACAGGAATGAGCATAACTGACATAAACATTGCAAACTTTTGTCGAAATTGTGTGTCAAAATCATTAGCTGACTATGGGAAGCATAGCAGACCAAGTAAACATCGACAAAGAAACACTAAAATCTTAACTGAAAATCTTGGCATGACAAAGTTGTAAGAAAAAAATGGTCCTGAAGGAGTTCACCAGTGAACAAAAGCAAAGGAGAGTAGAAGTTTGCCAAGACCTTTTGGAGAGGCAAGACAATGTTTTGGGCCATTTTACCACTGGTGATGAAACACGGGTGTACCAATATGACCCTGAAACCAATTGTCAAAGTTCACAATGGAAGTCAGCCAATTCTCCATGTCAGTCCAAATCAAGAGTCAAATGATGTTGCTAACCTTTTTTAACATCAGAGGGGATTGTTCATTATGAATTTGTATCAACTGAACACACAGTCACCAAGTTTGCTATTTGGAAGTGCTGTAAAGGCTCTGTGAAAAAGTTAAACAAAAACGACCTGAACTTTTCACCAACTCATGGCTCTTGCATCACGATAATACAGCAGCTCACACAGCACTGTCTGTGAGGGAGTTTTTAGTCACTACACAAATAACTGTATTAGAACACCTTCCCTACTCACCTGATCTGGCCCTCAATGCCTTTTCTTTACCAAAAGAAGATAAATAAAATATTGAAAGGAAGACATTTTGATGACATTCAAGAAATTAAGGGTAATATAACAACAGATGTGATGGCCATTCCAGAAAAGGTTTCAAAATTGCTTTGAAGGATGGACTAGGCTCTGGTGTTGGTGCATAGCTTCCCAAGGGGAGTACTACAAAGGTGACTGCAGTGATATTCAGTAATGAGGTATGTAGCACTTTTTCTAGGGTGAGTTTGTGAACTTAATTGTCAGACCTGTATCTCATACGAGGGCTGTCTGGAAAAAATCCAGCCATCAATGCCTCCATTTTTCATATTACATGGCTGAATACTTTCTGGACAGCCCTTGTATTTGACTCTCCATATTAAATCCACAAGGAGCCCCATTTTGCTGGGTGAGTTCCCCCTATCCATCCCAATGCTGAACAGATTATTTATTAATTAAGGGAAGGCTCTTTCAAGACAGGTTCTCTGAATCGGTACCTGACAAATTAGGTGCTCATAAAAAGTTAAAGAGAATTAAACCATTAAGAAGTCCTACTCTTAGATACAAAGAACAAACTGATGGTTGCCAGATAGGAGGGGGTTTAGGGATGGGTGAAAAAGGTGACGGGATTAAGAAGTACAAATTGGTAGTTACAAAATACTGGAATGTAAAATAAAGTATAGCATAGGGAATACAATCAATAATACTATAATAAATATGTATAGTGCCAGGTGGGTAGTAATGGGGGAATCACTTTGTAAATTCTATAAATATCTAACCACTATGCTGTATACCTGAAACTAAAAGAAAATACTATTTAATGTCAACTGTAATTGCGCAAAAAAAAAAAAAAAAAAAAAAAGTCTTACTCCTTGTCTGTCTTTTGGATATCCTCGTCTTTCCTGCCTAACTTGTACCACATCTGGTTCCCTTCAATCTCCCTATCTTTTATATGGAATCTGCTTGGTATATACAGTCTCAAAACTAGTAAGTGACAGAAATGGCTTCAAACATGCACTCTTAAGCACTATAAGATAATACCTCCATGAATTCTACAGCATTCAACATTCAGACTATTAACAAGTTTTCTTGTTAGAAATACTATTACACATGGCTTCTAAGTT
Organism: Lyroderma lyra; assembly: GCA_004026885.1. NCBI lineage: Eukaryota > Metazoa > Chordata > Mammalia > Chiroptera > Megadermatidae > Lyroderma > Lyroderma lyra. The sequence goes on from PVJL010003513.1 coordinate 144,940, forward strand.
TAACCACTATTACTTTTTATAACACTACTTTTCAAACACACGGTAGTCCTTCATTAACATTGTGGTTTAATAGTTGTATAGTCTGGGCATTAAACTAAATTTACAAAATTTATAATATAATTCTCCTAAGAAATGTGTATGAGTTCTAAGGAACCAAATTAAAAAAAAGAGAGAGTATTATTTTTTCATTAATTGAGGATAAGTGATAGCCTAAATTAGTTCTATCCTACAAGCAATTCTTTCATTTTCAAAATAGAACATTTAAAAAGTTTAAACTTCAGGCAATTAATCTGAAAGGATTTTCCTAGGAGAAACAGAAGGATTCTAACTAAGTACATGAAATAGCAAGGAAAAAAATATTTCAGAGAGAGTAATCAAAAGCTTTCCACACTCCCCACTTTTGTGTTAAGAATGTATGAGCAAAAAAGCTCACATTTTTCTATGTCTGTGTATCTGTGAATACAATGGGATTTTTGCATCAAGCATTCTAAATAGTCAATTGATATCTGTTTCCAGTCAAGTCAACAAACTGTGAACTGAACTGACTGAATAAAAGCATTAATCAAATCCACTGGGGTAGTGGCTGATAGGCAGTGGCACAATATCTAGCATTTTCTCACAGCAGAATCTAAGTGAGGTACAAATCATTATACTTTCTTACAATTCTTTTGTATCCCGAAATAGGAAATTATAAAAATAGGCTAATTAGTCTCAAACTCAAGAATTATTTTCAGTAATAGTGCCTATTTTGTGTGTTTCGATACTATTTAAAGACTGTGATCCCTGAGAAACAAATAAATGAAAAACACTGAATAATTTAAATAAAGTTTCCAAAGTAATTCTTAATTTATTCACGTATATAATAAAAAATTTATTCTGAAGAGATAATTAAAATATGCTTTTTATGATGAACTATTAGCTGATATTTAAAAATAAAAACTTATAAAAGCTATCATTAAAAGACTAAATAAATATGTTATTTACTAATTCCAATAATTCATCTTTTGTGAAATCATATGTGTAAAAGCATTTTGCAAACTACAAATGGTATACAAAATCAAGGCAATATGATTTGTTATTATCTGTTACAATATATATGTAGACTTCACTGTTGAACTAAAACTGAATAATATTTTTAATGATTTAAATAATTTTCAAAATATTAAAACTAAGTAATGTTGTTACTGTCTGAAGTAAAATAAAAGAAGTAAGATCTGAGATCACTTAAAATCAAATGTATATAAAAATGTCCTAAGTGCTTATACTAACTCTGCTTAAATATTTACAAGTATGGATTTAATTTACCTTGCCATGATTCTGTAGATAATTACATTTGGTTTCTAGTATGGTTTCTGGTTATATTTAAAGAAACATAGTATATAGACATACACTTTAAAAAAAATCTATCAAAAGACTCATTTCAAACTTAGCATTAAAAAGTTACATCTCAATATTTCTCAGTATCATAAAAATTTTAATTGTAGAAAGTAATTATGAAGGTTTGAAAAAGGTAGATAGAATTGAGAGAGAAGTAAAAGTGAAGCACATAAACATTATAGTTTTAGTATAGAGAAACTATGGCAAAGCTGATAACTAGCAATATGAGAATGAAGAGAATGACTTGAACTATAGGATAAGTCTGGCTACTTTTAACATACCCAGTTCTAGTTTCTGACAAGAGGGAATCTCTTCTGTTACCGTAATGAAGTAGCTGTGCAATCCCTTGAAGGCTAGCAGCAAAGTGGCACAAAGTGTATAATGAAAACGATAGGCATGATGTAGGAAGGAGTCTGCAATAATGAAGCTGCAACCCTAAACAAAAAATAGATTTGGGATATAGAGTGTTAGCAACCAAAAATGTAAATATATTACACTTGAAGCTTAGAGAAATATAGTAATAAACCCTAAGTGTTTACTAAATACAGTTATTCTAAAACATATAAGAAATTCAGCAATGTTTTACAGAGTTGCTCGTTTGTACAAATAATTTAAACACATGAAATGCAACATTAATAACTGCACTTACAGTGGAATTTTAAAACAAGCAAATTAAATTTTGATTTTTGAAAATTTGAGATTCAAATTACATTTGAACTGAGGGACAGACACCGAGTTTTATAGCATACGCTCTCTCTCATTTTAGGGGACTAATGGCTATACTTGCACTATGACAAGTTGGGTCTCAATTCTGGCAATTGTTTTTTATAGGCAGGCTCGGTTGGGATGATTCTACCAGTTTTGTTAAGGGAACAAGAGGTGCCAGTAACAAATTAGAAAAGGCATTGACTGTCAAAAATCTCTATCCATTAAATTTGGTAAAATCTTGAAATATCAAGTCAAGTTTTAATAATAAACAATAGGAAACAACCAATTTGTTAAGATCATATTTAATTAGGTCTGTAAGATGTTGACCTCAAAACAACATGAATAAAAGGAACATCACATTCACAGATAAAACAGTTTAAAAGAAAAGTATTTCATTTGAAATAGGAGGGAAGTAAGAATTTATAAACATCAGTTCTTACGTCTGGTGATAACTGTTTTGTGTAGTTAATACCAAAGACCACACTTTCAAGAGTAGGAATCACAGAATCTCTGTTTTGTGCTGGTGCATTTCTATTTAACCAAGTAGTCTTCACAGGGCGAGGAAAGCTGGAGGAATAAGTATTGTGTTATTATTGTCACAATAACCTATTTGAATGATGAATGTTCCAAAAGAAAATCTTATAGGAATAGAATAAAAAGCAAGGGGGTTTTGAAAGGTTATGATTTCTAAAGTATTCTTAAAATAATTTTTCCTTTAATAATTTGAATTATTATGCAAAGACACAATGGATATAAAAAAACCAAGAATAGATGCTTGAGATTACTTCTCTATGACTGGGTTTCAGGGAGTTTCAAGGGAATATAAAGATAAAACAGGGTGGGATCCAGAGTAGCTAATTGACAAATGAGGGTAAAGTTTTTTTTGTTGTTGAGAATTTTTATAAGAGTTTATCTGAGTCAAACTGATGACATATGCCAGGAAGCAAGATATCAAATGCTCCAATGAGAGTCAAGTTTAATTTGGAAATACTGATATGTCACAATAATTTACTAATTTTATAAAATTAACAATCAAATATGGATGCTACTCACAGAAATAAAGAGTTCTCCCTTAAATGCAGAAAAAGAAAAATTAATCTACTTGTTGCTTCTATTTCTCAAAAACAAGATTATTTCCTTTCTCTTCACTAGAAGGCTGGCTATGGACTCTATTATGAATATCTTTATAGGTGCTTCAAGGTACCATCTCAATCATATATTATATGAACTAGTTTTGTTAGCATTAACATTACATTTAATACACCATAAATTCTATAGAATAAGAAGCCTATTCTGTTTGAAAGTTTAAAAATCATATACAATTTTATTTGAGATAAAGTACTAGTTAATTATAAGTAGGCCAAAGCATTTGAACTGTTTGGCAGTTTGACAAAAGGAAAAAGAAAGGAAAGTAAACCAATTCTGCCATAAGCAGAGAGCAGCCTCCATTTGCAAAATCAATTTGCTTTGCAAAAATAAAATACCTATACCCCAGCAAAGAAGGGAGTTGCAAGTCAATGGTAAATTCCACTTGCTACGATGTGTTTTTCAGGACTGAGTCGTAAGTTGTTCTTAAAAGAATTCAAATATGAGAAAACAGGTTATGTAAAAAACAAGCAAAGAAAAAAATCCTAATCCCACTTACTTTACATAATTTATTTAATGTCTAAAGTTGAGCATAGAAATTGTTTTAAATAAAAATAATATTTAAAAAGATATTACTGTAAATTAATTTTTTTCATTTTGTTCAGAGGATTAAAAAATCCACCTATAATAAAACTTCAGGAAAAACTTATCGAAGCATAAATAGTGAGGAATGTTACCCTTAACATGACTCCTCTAACAGCATTCCACCAGCAAAAAGCTTTCCCTTACCCTTTCCTTGCTTCCCCTCACCAACCTCTCATTTACAGGCAAAGAAAGGCAGGGAAAGCTGTTGCTTCTTTCAGGGCAAAGATCTAGCAGCAAGAGAGGGGATATCAGGGCCCATGGCAGCTACATAAAGAACAGAACCTCAGCTGTTGCAAGCACCTCATTTTCTTTTCCAGTCACTAACCAGAGCCAACAGTTTATCCTCTTGGCTTCTGATTCTGAGCCAAAAATGTCTTCTCCTTCCAGGAAACAGTCTCTAGGAGATGAGCTGTCCCTTTCTCCTACTAGTCTGTGGCAAAAACTGCTGCATTGCAAGAGGAAGCATACATTTAACTCACTAGGATTAGTGATATGAATATCACCTCTCTATTTATTCAGGGCCTTAAAAAGCAACATTAATAACTTGGGCTAACCTCTATGAATTGTTTGTACATTTTCCAGAAGAGAAACTAAGCCAGTATTATAAAGAAAAGGGAATGGTTAAAATAGTTTACTTGGGGATTCTTATTGAAATTACAAAAATAGATTCAGAAAACTACAGGAATGTATTTTATAGATTTTTAGTATTAAAACCTAACATGTAATTCACATAAAATACTGTATACACCTTATTTGAAAGTTATATTTCAAAGAACCACTTTCTTTTCAGAGAAGTTTCATTCAGTGATCATGTTATTACGTATTAATTTCATTCAATCTAAAATTTTTTTAAGTTTATGATGAAATTATATATAATAGGAATGCTCCTATATACAGAAGTTATACAACTGAGAACAAGCTCTCAAAGGCCTAAGAGGTAAGACAAAGATGGCAAAAAAAATACTTACTAGAGAACTAGATCTTATTAGAGAATAAGAAAAGCAAAGCAAGTTACCAGATTTATTCCTGGCCCTGTGCTCTAAAAGAGATCATGGGACAAAGTTCTCACAGCTTTTAAAACCATTTAAAGATATGCTATAGGAAGCTCTTACTTGTGGGCAATATGATAAATTATGTTGGTCTTCTATAAATTCTGAGGGTAATTCTACAAAATTACCTGCTTAGTTTTCTAAAAAATTAGTTTAGCATCATAACCCTTAAACATAATCTCTAATATCAGTTGTTTAAATCAGATTTGTGTCAGAAATTATAAAGTACAGGTTCAGAAATCAAATAAATTTGGAGTCTTTTCATATAAGTTACTGATTTTAAAAGTGTCAGTGTCCATGTGTTGCCCATAGCACAAGTATGATGTTTTATTGTTAAAAACTGAAGAGCTTGAATTGTATTCTAACATTAATGATAAACAATCTGCCTCCATATGGAAGTGGGCAAAAATAATTACCCCAATGTATTTACTATGATCCAGAATTTTATGTACTTTTAAGCTAAAATGATACATGATATAATTTAAAAAGTTTTAGTAAAGATTCATAAAATTGGTTAGTGACTTAGAAAATAAGAATTACTGTGTAGTATAGATTTAAGAAAATAAAATTAGTCTATCCAGAGAAGAGAAAAACTGAAAAACTAAGAAAAAATGAATATACTTTTCCAGAGGATGAATAATTACTGTACAGTATTGCATAGAAACACAAGTACAGACTAAACAATGCTATGTGGTTATTTCCAGATTGCATTATTTTTCTTGGTCAGTTTATTTGACAATGATAGCTCCATATTTTTGTAATAAAAAAGTTACCAATCTACTGTTCTCATGCTCTTAAATTTTATTAATTTAATAGTCTAGTATAATATTAAAGTATTTATCAAATAATTATGAATTTAGAAATTCTTTAGTAGTTCAAGTATTTTTACCAAAGTATGTATTTTCACTATAAAAATAAAAGACATTACATAAATAAGGACCAAGGTACTGGTTAACTTTACCTTATTAATGGCTGGTGTAGTGCAACCAAAGATGCATGGATGGTAACAGACACAACTGAAAGGTGGAAATAATCAAACATAACGTTAACATGATGATGAAGGCCTCTATGGAGGCTAAAGTGCAGCTTCAATGTTCGGCTACTTATTAGTTGTAAGGCGTTCAGATCATCTGCCCTATAAAAAGCAACATATATGCATATTAAGTATAGAATATCTTGTAAAGGCCAATATTTTGTAGATAGTTGAAACTATTCAAACATTTCATTATTTAATTATTTTAGAAACATAATAAAAATAATTTTTAAAGCACTACATTTGTATTAACAGCAATATGCAATCTAGTAAGATCCTCCCTATAGATTTCTATCAGTCCAAGATACAGACTGTTTTTTCACTAATGTTCCTATAAAATGAGTCCTTTTGATACTTAATCTCATCTTATACTAACTTTTTTTCTATAGGAAATACTGTTTATTTATATGGGTGCAGTGTAACATACATGAAATCTGATTAAATAAATCCTAAAATATATTTAAAATTATTTTTACTGTACAAAATTGTGTTATTAAGTGCTTCTTAAAGATAACCAAACCATTGGTAGATATTTAGGCTGTCATTAGATTTACACATACAAAATATCTGAAACAATTCCATGAAAATTATATACAAATATATACAGATTATGTATTTTAAACCAAACACACACACACACACACACACACACACACACACAGTAACTATCTACAGCTAATAAACTACTCATTTCAGCTTACTCCACAGAATTCTGACTTGGTTTTAAAAATAATCCCTTAATTAGTCTTTATAATAAACAAGTATTATAGAGGAGCAGTAGCTAACACGTAAAAAAAAAATCCTTATTCCTCGATGATAGCAAAGAGTACATCTCACGTAGAACTTTTAGAAATGTGACTGCTTAGACATTTATCCTACATGCAGTCTTAATTGATATACAATTTTCAAGAAGTATTTCTATACGTACATTTGAAAAAAAACCTTAAAAAATAAAATTGTTAAATGGATCTCTGAATTCTTGTTTTGACTTAAATGAACATAAGCAGTTTGTTCTAAAATATATGACTGCATATCTAAATGTCTTGAGTTAAGTTCAAAGTAGCCAGTCCTAAAATTTCCTCAAGGGCTCTAGAATTAATGAACCAGAAATAACTGCTAAGAGTAAGAATCATCAGTATTGATAACGCTCTATAAATATAAAAAAAAAAAATCCCATCTAAAGAAGGTATCACTCATGCCACTAAAATATTAGTTGGTGGTAAAGTAGAAGAGAGCTCGGTTATATTTAAATGCCTCATGGTAATGGTGTTATATCATTGTTTCTAGAAAATTATTTTATATTTCTTCTACTTGTCTGATTTTGCTACGTGGAGCTTATGAAAATCAGCATGGGCACAAAAAAGTCAGCTTATCCATTCTTATGACACTCCCATAGATAGAAGTAGTTAAAAAATAAATAAGAAGGGGACAGGCTAGATTCTAAGAAGAAAAGGAGGAATCTAATATTAACAGATAACAGTCATGAGTAACTAAGATTTTTTAATTGTTTGATTAGCCTACTTACGAATAATCTCCATCTGTGAAATGCAGATCCAAGGATAACAGAAAACTCATTTCCTCAAGGGTTTCTTCGATCTGAAGAGAAATTACAATACGAGATAGTTTTTGAATATTTATAGGAAGCTGAGGTTTTACAGAAAATATTTATCTAAATATATATGAAGAGATGTTTACCTTTTTTTCATCCAACAACATTTTAACTTTGAAGATCATAACATCGTTTAAAACAACCTCCTCATTTTTATATAAAATTTGAAATGTTTTACTGCAAATCAGGGAATCATGAACTGAAGCTGGAAAGGCTAAAGTCATATCTAAAACAAATAAGATATATAATTGACAGGTAAAGGGAAAAATATAATACAAGTAAATGAAAACTTTTACTTTAAAACACAAAAGTTTGATTATATCACTCCAATGACATTATCATTGCATATGCAGTATTAGAACATTTCTGAAAATGTATTCATTTCTATGATAAAAAATCATAAATAAGGAGATTATAACCATTAAGTTGTACAACTTCATCTGAGAAAGTAAGTTTAGAAAATTTCCAGGGAGGTATTTTAAGAGTAAAATATTGACAAGTATACCACAGAAGAAACAATTCAGTTTTCCATAGCTTGCATAGTAAAGACTTTGGTTTGCCTTTGTCCTGGTTGTTAGGAATTAACCTCTAAATCCTAGGAATAAATAATCTAGCTAGCTTTTGCCCCCAGTTCCTGGTGGTCCCAGACAGTTTATGTTAATGAGGTGAATCTAGGTAGGTCCCTAGATAGTTTATACCTAGAAGGTGACTCAGGATATGGGTTGGCCACACCAGTGAGACAAACCATGTAATTAGAGTTTTGAGGTTTTGAGCCACATGATGTAAACCCAACCTCTAGGGAAGGGAGCCATTGTGGGCAATCATTCAATCAATTACGCCTGTGTAATAAAATACCAATAAAAACTCTAGACACTGAGGCTCAGCTGAGCTGCCCTGATTTGCAATATTCTATATGTTGTCACATGTCAGTTTTCTGGGAGGGTAACACATCCTGACTCCATGGGGAGAGAATGACAGAAGCTTCACAAATCTGTGACCTTCCCAGATTTTGCCCTATGAATTTCTTCTTTAGGCAGACCCTGATTAGGCAGACCCTGATTTTATCCTTTTGCTATAATAAAACTGAAAGATGAGCAGAGTGCTTTCCTGAGTTCTGTGAGTTGTGACAGTCAATTATCTAACCCGAAGGAATAAAAGGAACTCCAAATTTGTAGCCTGCTGGTCAGAAATGGGGGTAGTTTGTGGATCTCTGAACTTGTAGTTGGTGCCTGAAGTGAGAGCAATCTCATGGAAGACCATGATTTTAACTTGCAAAGTTTGGTCTACCTCCAGGTTGCTGGCGTTAGGTCATTCCAACAGTCCATCTGCTGCGTTATTACTCTATCATCCAGAAATAACATGATGTGCCAAACAAAGAAACGAACTGTTTAAGCTAGAGACAAAGCAAGCTGGGCATCTCTGTGGGGCAGAAACCTAGGGGTATCAGAGTCCAACTGTTAGGCAGAAGGTAGGCATGAGCAACAGGACAGGTAGCCAATAATGTAACCAGCCCTTTGCGCCACCCAGGTTCATTCTCCAGGTCTAACTCCTGGGGACTAATTTTGTTAGAACATCCTGGTAAGAGAGAAGTAAAATCCAACCAGAATTATCTGGTTTTTGATGCCTGTGCAGAATGTTAACACTTGCCTTTGGTCTAACCTTAGCTTCATTCTAATATAGTTACAATAAATTAGCATTGTGGTTTTAATCTCCATGGGCTTTCCTGTATACATTATGGGTAAGGTCATGCATGCAGAAAGAAATGGGTTATATAACCTACACATGTCAATCATGAGAGCTGGACCAGAGCCAACAATAAATGTAAAGCTCAAGCTCCAAATCCTTAGGTGCCACTGTCTCTCTTGACTAGACCGTTTTTCCCTTAGAATGTATCCTAATAAACTTTCTTTACTCTATACCTTCATGTCCGCTGATCTGTAATTTTTGACTGCATCAGCAAAAGGACTGAGCAGTTACTCCAGTTAACACAACTGGAATAGGAGGTGGTCTGCCCACATGGGGTGGTGGTCTGATATCGGAGCATGTGCCTGGTGAAGAAGGCATTCTAGAGGAAATTATTAGAATCTGAGCAGGGCAATCTAGGTGGAGGGGTGACTTAAGAGTGAGGTATTGGGAACCCAAGCAAGATGAGGAGAGTAACTGCATGGGAGGGTACTTAATGCTGGGGGGTTGGAACCCAAAGTAGGGGAGGAGGGTATCCTTACAGAGGGGCACCCTGGTGCACTGTGGAGGGTACTTAATGCTGGGGGGTTGGAACCCAAAGTAGGGGAGGAGGGTATCCTTACAGAGGGGCACCCTGGTGCACTGTGGAGGGTACTTAATGCTGGGGGGTTGGAACCCAAAGT